>JAJOOO010003409.1:0-17147 GCA_029582685.1 Solanum piurae
TAGGGGTTAATAAGATCCTCACATAGTTAAGAATGTAACTAATACGGAAAAAAATAAGTTTAGAGACTAATAAAATCCTCATATAATTTAGATGGATATATAACTGATAATTTCACCATAGTCCAAGTTTTTTCTATGCCTTACCTCTAGGATTACTTTCACTTGTGTAGTAACTCTAAAATTAGCATAGTTAAACCTCCGTATCTAAAATAATATTTGATTTCTTTACATACTATCTTTAAATTATAGTTTTATTAAATATGGAGTAACAACATATAACTAACATAACATACAACTAATTAATAGTAAAATAATTAATAGTTATGAAAAAATGTGAAGATTCACAAGCAAGAGAAAATGTTTAATATATTTACTTGATATCGCAAGAAATAAAAATTGCCGACAATTGGAACCAAAATGCTATCAAGCCGTTTTTTAAAATATGATCCTTTAGTTGATAAAGAATATTCGTTTTTCAATAAATTTTTATCTTGCCTAAAAAAAATTATATTCAAGAAATTCTTATGATTTAGAGCACGTTTGACATTATTCTTGGGAGGCCAGAAACACTTATTTTGAGAAAAAAACACTCTTGTTGAAAAATCAAGTATTTGACAAATCAGTAAAAAATGCTTTTAAATAGAAGCAGAAGCAACTTTTAAATGGAAAAAGCTAAAATTTTATGTTTTTTTTAAAAAATAGAAGCAGAAACAAATAATTATTTTCCACAAGACTAAAATATCATTTTCATATATACATATTTACCAATATATTTCTTATTAATTAATTAGCATATTCATAAGTTTGGTTAAATTTCATTTAAGAATTTTTTTTATACAATAAATTTTATAATTTATTTTACTTTTATATATTATATATTATTTTGTAGAATTAGAAAAAAGAAAAAAAAAACAATTAAAAATTTCATGCCACACCTTTTGCATAGCGAAAGAACTAGTGCAAATAACAATAAGTTAAATGTCTAGTTCGATTTTCCATAAATAGAGAGATGCAAATCGTTTCATAATGAAATTTGAATTTATTGCTTCAATAATGATAGGAGGAGAGACAAAATAGCTCTTGTTAAACATAGTGTTGTGCCAACAATACGAGGTTGCCAATTATCCTCATGCATTATAATCTGATAGTAAATCGGAACATATTTCTTTGCGATATGAACATTAAAAACGAAAAATTGCATGACTTTATTGACTTGATCGGAAAGAAAAAAAGTTTCTCTATTTTTAAAAATTGATTTCTAATGAAATTATTATGCTTATTATTATGTCAAGTCTATCTATGACAACCTCACTGACTCATGGACCAAGTAAGGTATATTGATGAGAACTATGTACCGTTATAGGTCGAAGGTGATTATGATTTGTCACTAGTAATGAGAAACTTATTTTTATCATTGCTTAGAAGTAGTGAAGGTTTAAAGGTACTCCTTTTGTCCACTTTTAATTGTCATGATTTCTAATTTTAGAGTCAAATTATAAGAATTTTGACTAACATTTTAAGATGTATTTTTTCATCATATTGATATGCAAAAAAATGCAATTTATAGTACTTTTCATATAGTTTTTGAATATCTAAATTTTTTGTTTAAAATATCAAATTAATGTAATCTAATTTAACTTTGAAAATTAGTCAAATTGACTTTCGAAAAGCGCAACATGACAAATAAAAGTGGACGGAGGGAGTAGTACAATAAATTAGTACTCCCTCCGTCCCTAATTACTTGTCCACTTTTCCTTTTATAGTTGTTCCTAATTATTTGTCTACTTTGACAAATCAAGAAAGAACAAAATAATTTTACCTATTATACCCTCAATTAATTACTTTGAAAAAGGTAGAATTTTTTGAAAATCTTAAATTTTTAATTCATCAACTTCATAATTAATAGGGGTAAAATGGTAAACTCACTATGTCAATAATTGCTTCCTTAATAGGTGCGTCAATTTAAAAATGGACAAGTAATTAGGGACAAAGAGGGAGTAATAAATTAAGAAAGAAAAAAAAGGTGAGTAAACGTTACTTTTAATGAATAAATTAAATTTGAATTATGAATTAAGGAATTTCGTATGTTAAGGACTTACTAAAATTCTTACCTATATAGACACATAAGTGCCGTTAATCAAAATTTGGAATAGTATAATATATGGAATAATTTCGTACAATAGAGTAATTAGTTTGCAATAAATATATAGTCATATATTGATATTGTATAAAAGTTATGTAATGTATCGATATTGTGTAAATCGTGTATAAATGTATGTCGATATTGTATAAATAGTTAGGTAATGTATATAAATGGTAAACATGTTTTTCAAATTCAACCCATTAAGCCCAAAACACTGTCGTTGCCGTGAAATTAAACTACCATTACTACAAATCCTTAGGATTTTTCACCCACCATCTATTCGACACAATGCCTGCACGAAACTTGTAAAATTGATGCATCGACTATTGTCTTTTTCGACACAAAACAGAAACGTAACAACAACCCACAACCCCTTTCCTCATCTTTTCATTTTTCTTGAGCTCCGCCATTAAGGGCGAGTTATGCAATCTGTATTTTAAATCAATACTACTAATAACAAAACTTTGCAGAAATAATAAATTTCAAAGTTTAAATCACGTAGTGTAAACAGAAATCAATGACGGTAGAATCTGTAACAGTCGTATGAAACAAAACGAAAAGAAAATCGAGCTCACTAATTGCACAGTGACTACTTAAGGAAATTATTCCCCTCTAGTATCCGAGGTTTGAATTGGAATATATCCTCCCATGATAGAACGATTCTATTCACCGGTGTATTGATATCCAAAACAATGGTGTCATCGACCTACTCAACGGCAGTAAAGTACACGAATATGAATTGTGCAGAAGAAGAAGAAGAAGTTCAAAAATTTTGTAAGTCAAAACTCTGAGGAATCAAAGGTATTTATAGCCAAGAAGCATTGGTTCCGAAATGTTGCAACCTTTCAGAAACCACACAACCATACATGAAAGTTTGCAACCTTTCAAATAGTCATGTTTATTGACTTATTTATGCTCCAACGGTGGAAAATTCAAATAAAACGGAAAAGATGTTTTAAAATACGGATAGCGTGGATCCGAATTGGGTCGGGTCGTCTTGGCTAATTATCTAAATAATTAAAAACGTTTCGTCCAAAAAATAATCTCTCGATCAATCATTTTCCAAAGCTGAAGTTGAAGCCGAGCGAGCGACGACGACGCGAGGGGGTCCCTCTTTCCAACCTTTTTAACAACTAGTAGAAGTGTTTCTCTATTTAAACACTTTAACTTTTCTTTCCACCACCAATGAGGGGGAAATGCCTTTTACTAAAGCATAAGAGAACCTTTCAAATTTCTCTTTTCATCTTCCCTTCATTTTCTATTAATTCTTATTATATACCCAATAATCCCCACATGAATGAGGAATGATTATAACATAAAGGAATGCACGAACGACTGTGTACTTTATCAGCAATGATTAATTACATCTGGATAAGTAGGTTTCCCGTTGAACTTTCCGTAGTGAGGATATGTCAGATATACTCGGTCAATCGGTAGATGTGATATATTTGAACCGTCGAGCTTTGGTGTATACCTAGACAACCATATGTCATACAATCAACCGTTTATGGTTCTTACAGTTGTGTCGTTTCAACCATGAACACCTCCTGATTTTATGAGTGTATAGAGAATATGTTTTTGTTTTTACAATGATTCTCTTTGAATCGGCTTACACTTCAAACTCACATAGATGATTTCTAACTGTGTCATCGCGTAGTTACACTATTTGGTCAAATTTGCCAACTTAGCAAATCATTAAAACTTAAAGCATTATTAACTCGTTAACAAGCCTTAAAGTTTTAACCTTGTTCCAGAACATTGTCTTCATCATGAGAATGGATTGAGTTGATTGACAATGTTGAATCGTCAGTCACAACTTTGTTTTCTCCTCGAACCTAGCTCTTGGGATCTCCAGTCTACTGGGTAGAGTTACCGTCATGATGACTTGTCCTAAACCGTAAACTCATTCCTTAGATGATCTTTCAACTACCTCTCTCACTAGGCCTTTTGTTAGTGGATCTGACACATTATCTCGACTTTACATAGTCAATTGTAATAATTCCACTAAAGAGCAGTTATCTTATGGTATTATGCCTCCGTCGTATATGACGAGAATTTTCATTGTACATGACGCTCCCTGCCCTACCTATTGTTGCTTAACTTTCACAATGTATGCATATAGGTCCCATATGTTTGGGCCAGAATGGAATGTCCTCTAAGAAATTTCGGAGCTACTCAGCTTCTTCACCGGCCTTATCTAAGGCAATAAATTCAGATATCATTGTAGAGCGAGCGATACATATCTGTTTGGTCGATTTCCAAGAGACTGCTCCTCCACCAAGTGTAATTACACACCCACTTGTGAATTTTATTTCATTTGACCCGGTGATTCAATTTGCATCACTATACCCTTCAATTAGTACAGCAGAATATTTATTATAATGCAAGACATAGTGTTGTGTATGTTTCAAATACGCCAACACACATTTCATGTCATTCGATGAGTTTGATTAGGATTACTAGTGAATCGACTCAGTTTAATTTGTATCCTGTATTTTAATTATTATGGGTCCAATTCAGGCCATTAGAGAAGAAGAAATAATAGAGAGTATAAAAAAGAAACAACATTAGTAGTGATTAATTTAAAGTAATTTTCTTATAATTTGCTGATGTCATGATCTATTTTTTCTAAGTCACGAAGATACCTAACCCCAACTCGTTTGGTAAACCCTAAAATTATTTCAAACCAAAACATAAAATTTAAGAGATGCGAATAAGTCTAATAGTAACTTTCAAAAGATAAATTAAAGAGTTTAGAACTAAAACAGTGTGAACAGACCAAAATAGCCCTAAAAATAGTAATCAAGTCATGAGCTTCTAAAACACTTAGGTACAAATATCTAAACAAAATGATAAGAACATCATACGAAAATAAAAGGAAAGACATGACAGTCGATCAACTTCTCATCACTCACTCCCGAACTCGATTAGTACTATTTAGCATCAGGATCTGCACAAAAAAATGCAGTAAATACTATAGTACAAGTATATCAATAAGTATCGTTATTTGCCCACAACAAGATTCTAGTGATGCTCATCACCTCATATGTATGCATAATATACATAAAGCGATATCGAATTAGCCTAAACTCTCATCTTCTTTGTTGATCGTTAACAACGATAACATACTCAGTGTTACCCACAAATGTGGTATGGAGAGGGTGATGTGTACCAAGACCTTACCCATACCTTGTGCAGGCAGAGAGGTTGTTTCTGATACTGTTGTGGATGCATATCAAAATTTACCATTCGCATAGCAGAAGAAAAGCTTGCTAAGTTAAATTCCCCCACCCCCAAACCAACCAACAAAACCTCTGTCAAAATTTTGTACTTTGATTCATGTATTACAGGTCGCCAACGCTTCAGGAGCTTGGAAAACAACTAGTAAGAGCATCACCAAGAATTTGTTCAACTAACTAACAAACCTGTTAAGGGTTCAGAAGAGTTTCTCAAGATGAGCTACTTTGTTTTACATGAATATTAAGGTAAATGTTGATTATTTTTTTTATAAGAAATGTTGATTTTTTTTTTACTGTATTAAATAGAAAATGGTCCAAAAGTTGAGATAGTGACTTCATGAAAATTTTGAACTGTATACCATAGAGTGGATTGATTTGTTGTACTCGAGCCAAGAGTCCTCCCGAAACATGCTCCTTATCTCTATGGGGAGGGATAAGGACTGCGTACATTCTACCATCCCAAACCCCACTTCTGGGATTTCACTGTTGTAGTTGTTGTATCCGAAAATAATGGATAGCATGGTGATTCTTTTAGTTGAAGAATATTGATAAAACATTAAGAGTGCAGGAGAAATGCCTTTTTTCTAACTTATAACCTTCCTGTTATATTCTGTGTATCATTTACCAAAGTTGTTGAATGTGGGAAGAAATCATCTTGATCTGGAAATTGAGTATTGGATGCTTTCATAATTCTTCAATGAGCATTTTAGCTTAATGGGAAGTAATGCGGAAATTATTTTCAGAATGACTTCTTCACTATTATATTTCCTTTCCATACTTGATTCTGATATGCTTTACTTGAACCGAGGGTCTAACGGAAACAATCTATCTACCTTCACAAGATAGGGTAAGGCTGCATACACACCACCCTCCTCAGATCCCACTTTTGTGATACACTAGGTACGTTGTTGTTGGAATTAATGCAGAAAGCATGTCATTTGAAAGACAGAAAGTGGTCACAAGTCACAAATTGATAAAAATCCAGAAAAGTATTCTGGGAATTTTATCACTTCCTGTTTGATCTTACAGAGTTGTAGTGCCTCTATCCTGACTAACATTAGAGTATTAAGATTTTCATGGTCTTATTGGTTCAACTGCAGCCGTTAGATCCCAAATTTTCAGCTTTTTTTCCCCATAATGTATAGAACAACTTTATTGTTCTTACTAGCTATAAAAAGGGGTAAATAAATTGTCTTAAGCATGTGAAATTACTAATGACTGAGCCTAGGACATAATGCTTTGAGGATCTTTCTTTAAACTAAGTGCATGGATTTCTTCTTATGTTACTTTATTCAAGAAGAAGCCGCATTACTAACAAAGCATTTACTTTTGTAGATTCTTGGGGTGCAAAGAAGAAGACAACCAATTAACTCGTCTATGTACATCCTACCCTCCTTAAACTCCATTACATTGGGTATATTGTTGTTGTTGAGTATTGGAACTAACTATGCAAGTTCTTTTTTAATTAGTTGTTAGTTGAAGCCACATAAAGCAATAAAAACATTACTAATCTTTGTGGGGTTAAAGGTTGTTAATGCCAAAGCAAGCATAACTGAATCTGGAAAAAAGAGGCTTAACATATAGTTATAGCTAAAACTGTAACTCAAAATCTTTAAACCAATATCTATCAGCCTTACCATCTCCGTCATGCTGCTTGCTGTCTTGCTCAATATTGGTTCCATGACTTTGCGACACTCTGACTGAAACCAACGTGTATCCTTCGATCATCAATTACAGCATTAATCATCTTAAAATATGCTAACTCACAGGCCTCCTTGTCCTCAAACTCAATGAAACCATAACAGTGGCTATCCCCAGTCTCACGATCTCTAATAATTTCAGCAGATGCCACGGTCCCAAAGCGTGAGAAGATTTTATATAGGTCATCGTCTTCAGTTACTGAATTCAAATTACAAACCCAGAGCACACGGGGTTTTATCTCAGCATAAGGAAGGTCCCGCTCATCCATTAGTAGTCCAACATCAACATCAATCTCCTCTGAAGCATCTGAAATCAAGCAACTTAATTGGAAAGGATCAACCAATTTGTCAGTGTGTTTGATTCGGATATTTTGAAAAGGCTTGCTCTTGTCATCCACATAAGCTTCATCGAATCCTTCTCCAATCTCTCCAGAAACAGTATGTTTCCCATCAAGGTTGTCCAGATCTGTATCACGTAACTTAGTAGCATTTAGATTATTCTCTCCAGCGCTAGCCATGACTCGTTTCAAATCCGAATGCCAAGCCTGATCACCATATAGAGATTTGTATGAATCATCTCCCGTCTGTACAATGGAATCACAACCATCGTAATAATTAATTTTGCACAACTTCGAAAAAATCTTGCACGTTAAAGAGGTAAACAAGTCTATTCCCATGTCTCCCAAACTTGTTCTTATCATCACCGAGGAACAGAATGACAACCGATTTTCCGGCAAGCACGAAAAGAAGACGGAGGCGGAAGGCCTATTTTGGGATTTCGGAAGAGGGTTTCGTGAGAGATAGGGGAAGGGCTATTTTAATTTTTAAATTTATTTATAAAAAAATTATTAGGTGAAAGGGAAAATCATAGTCCTAATATAATTTGGATTGCAAAATAAGTACGCGCTGAAAAAGTACTACTCTCCATTGATCACTTTTCTTTTTACATTTAAAAAAGGGAAAAAACTCAAGTATACACACTAAGGATCTTAATTATCACTCAATAAATTTTTTTCCGCCTATATAACAATAGTTTTTTTTCAAAATTAGATTTTAAAATTTTATAAAAATGTAAAATAAGAAAAAAAAAAAAAAACCTTGATTAGTGCTCCACGTTTCAGCTGTTGCCCATTTATCTCAATTTTTTTACCTTTCATGATTTACTCAAATTGGTTATAAATATTATCTCCTATCAATAAAAGGTTTCTTAACAAAAATAAAACTCACTTTCTATTCATTCTGGACGACTGTTCAATCATGGATACCAATAATTATTCAATCCTAATTCAACATAAAGGACATTGGGAAGCCTCAGATAGTAACGATAATTCAATTGAATTGGTATTTTTTTAAGTGATTCGTCTAATTTGAAAAAATATGATCGTTGTGTTGTAGTACATCAATTTTGCTATGTGTTTTTGTGTTACAATCGCAAAACAATGTTAAAATTTACTTTTATAAAATTGAATTTTGTCTATGATGAGTCATTTAATTAATGGTGTAAAATAGGTTATTGGTGTTATTCACCAATTCCATTTTTTGATTATTTTTTTGTTATCAAATTTTTGATTTGTTTTGTATGGTTTTGAGATTCGAATAGAAAGAATATTAACTGATTATTTGTTTTGATTATTGATTTGGTTAAATTGATCGTTTTTAATTAGCGAAAATGATGGATTGCATGTTTGGTATACTTTTTTTTTTTTTGTGTCATTCAAATTTTGTTTTTTTTTAACATGATGATGGTGTACGTATTGATTGTATTTTGGCGCATAATGATGGTGTAAACAGAATATTTAAGTTAAAAATTACTTTTGTAAAATATAATTTTGTCTATGATGAGTCGTGTAATTAATGGGTAAAATAGGTTGTTTTGCTATTCACCAATTCCGTATTTTGATTATTTTTTGTTATTAAATCTTTGGTTTGTTTTGTAGGGTTTTGAGATTCAGAATAGAAATAATATTTAGTGCTTATTTGTTTTGGTAATTGATTTGGTGAACTTGATCACTTTTAATTAGCGACAATGGTGGACTGCATGTTTGGTGTACTTTTGATTTTTTTTTTGTGACATTCAGAGTTTTTTTTTTTTTACATGATGATGGTGTATGCATTGATTATATTTTGGTACATAATGACGGTGTAAACACAATATTTAAGTTAAAAATTATCATGTCAGCAAAAAGCATTCTTTAAAGCAAATATATAATTTGAATACATTGAATTGACCATGCTATTTGACGAGATGCACTACTAATAAGTTTTGGTCTGAAGGTAGATACGTTGATTACGATATTGAAGGAGCGATATATGATGCAAACACCAAATATGAAGGCTTAATTACCAGTATTGCTTCCCAATTAGGCGTGGATACGACAATCTTTCATTTAAAACTGAAATATGTCTTGAATGGTAACGATATGGGTGTCCAAGTTTATTTAGCTAAAAAAAAAAAAGTACCTGAATCTGATTTCTTTTCAAAGTATCCATTATGTGTAACATGTGTTGATAGAGCAATGGAAGCCATTGATTATCAAATTGGTGTCCAAACAACAAAACAAGATATTATCAGATCAACAAAGCCATTGATTAGTATTTATTAATGGTATTCATTCATTCTAGTATTGATAACTTATCCATTTCAGAAAGTTAGCTTTTTTATGGTATAAAATGTTCTTTTGGCGAAAATTAGATGTTAAAATAGTTTCATATATATTGGTATATTTGAAGGTATGTTTTATAATAATTGTTGGTGTAATGTTATTTGAATAGTTTGGTACAAGTGTTTGTATATTGAACGGTTGATTATTTGTTGAAAATATGGTACAAATCTATATATATATATATAGAGGAGAAACATAGAGAAGGTGATGTGGCACCTCTTCATAGCCTCCATTCCCATTTATATTTTTTTCTTCTTTTTTTGATTTTTTTTCTTCATTTTTTCAATAAATAATTGTTTATTAATTTAAAAATTCAAGCATATTTACTATTCTAATTATGTCTAATAAGTTACAAAAAAACCTCCATCTATTTATCTTCTCTACTTAAATAATATGCCTCTTCAACTTCTTTCTAACTATTGTTATGGTTTACCCAATTTATAAATAACAATCATCTTTAGAGATGTTCAATGTCCATTTTCATTTTTTCATTCTTTCATTCTTTCTTTTTCTTTCATCTTTCATGTACTTAATAATGTCATGATATAGTCTTCACTTTGATAAAAATCACATATATATTCATCAAAAAATTATCATAGAGATGTTCACATTAGTTTGTTACAACTTCATCAAAATGAAGAAGGAAGCTTAATTATCTTGGAAGATTCATCGAAAGAGATGGTCATATTAGTATAAAAGTTTGAATGATTTCCAAATATTTTGAAGATTCATTAATGTATTGTTTTGATTTCAGTTAATATTATTGTAATGACCCTCCTGGTCATTTCTGTGTCTTACCTTCTGTGTGTCGTTTAGAGCGTTCCTGTAGCGACCCCAAGTCATTTATGACTTGCTGGGACTGACAGTTCGGTCACCTGGTCGTTCGTTTGGTTTTGGTGCGAGTTTTTGTGTTTTGGAGTTTATGAACCTTGAACGATCTTTTTCGATCAAAAGTTCAAGAAGATGAAATCGGAATCCATTTCTGACGATTCCATCAGCTCCGGAAGGGTCATTTTAGGCTAGTAACATGTTCGGCATGACTCCCGAGGTTTTCAGTGTGAGTCTGTGCGATTATGCGTTTTAACTTTAAGTTTAAAGTCTAAGTTTGACTTTGGTCAACATTTCGAGTAAACGCGCTCGGATGAGAATTACGTCAGCGCGGTTAGCTCCGGAATGTAGAGTTTGGTCTAGATTGACCTTTCTTTTGTGTCTCGAGGTTTTTGATATTTTTCGGAGCTCATTTGTAGTTTTTGATTTAAAATGACATTTGGGTGTGGGACCTACTTTTTGTCAAGATGACCTCGTATAGAAAATCTGACTGTGTCATTGAGTTTGGATTATCAAATTTGGTATGGTTGCATATCTCGTTTGCGTGCACGGGGTTCCGAACGAGTTCGGAGCACCCCGTCAGAGGTTTTAATTTTGGAGAAAAATTGCAGAAAATCTGCTATATAATGCAGACATTCCCAAACTTCAAACCCTCGTAACACTCTCATCTTTCATCCAAATTAGGCGTTTCAAAGTGCGGGAGCTTCGTATTTTTGGTGGCTTCACTGTAGAGTGTTCGGAATTTGTCGGGTGCACGTAGTTCGAGGTAAATTTCGCAATTAACCTGACTGCAGTACCCTTTTTGAGCTGTGGTTTTTGGCATTCTTGTTTTGATCATATCTCACTCATTTTAGCTCGGTTTTGGGTGATTCGAAGTCCCACGTGTTGAAAATTATCGTGTCTTCATCCTAGAGTGTTCAAGGAGTGCTGGAAACTTTTTGATTCTCATAAATTTCAAGTTTAGACTGCTGCAATGTTTTCTTTTAAGTTGATATAAGTGTGGTTTTCTTGCTTGTTGGGTGTTGATGCGTTTTGATCCCTGAATTGTGTTCCATTTTGGACCACAAGTTTGGGGTGATGTTTAGGGTGTCTTGACGGAGTCAAATTCGGACAGTTCGGTGCGGGTCCCACGATTCCCGTTTTGACTCCAAAATTGATTTGTCTCCGTTTGTTGTGATTTTGGTGTCTAATCGACCGTAATAATGTTGTGACTCTATTTTTGATAGCGGGGCAACGTTTCGAGGACGTTCAGAAAGGGAAAGCTCCGGAGAAGTGATTTTAGAACGCGTGTGACCGGCCTACCGGTAGGCTACGGTTTCCCTCTCTTAGATTGAGCTCGAGAATGTGAATGCATGCTGATTAGTTGGGATTTGGGTTGGGTAGTTATTGAATTATGCATAGGTGTTTAGAAATCATGTTTTTGGCCTATTTCGAGAATTATCGGGTTACTGTGAGCATGCTTTGTGTTATTAATTGACCCTCCTCACTATGTGGAGTGCTTGCATGCTTAATTATTGTTTATTTGAAGCATGTTGGGCCTTAGTTTAGGTTTGACTAGGGCTTGTCTTAGAAATACATGATTCAGATCCGATAGGTCTTAGTTATGCCCCGACGTCGCTCGGCCGACTTAGATCCCTAGAGACTGATATAGCAGACTTGAGTCTGATAGTTTGGGCCTTAGCTAGGCGATACACTTTCTCCGACTATAGTTATCCTTATTTTCACCGATGTTACGGCTTCACGAGTTACATCGGCGACACTAGTTCTACTTCACGATTTGAATTTGGTTTTCGATTTGGTTCCAAGGACTTACATTGATTGGCTATGTGTGGACGGCGTTTCACGGACATTTATGAGTATGGATTGATTGGGACTCCTTCAGCAGTTACATTGGCACCTTTATAGAGCATCCGATTTAAGGTCCGGCCTCTATTGCCCAGATATTTATAGAGCATCCGGTTTAAGGTCCGGCCTCTACTGCCCAGATACCTATATAGAGCATCCGGTTTAAGGTCCGACCTCTATTGCCCATATACTTATACAGAGCATCCGGTTAAAGTTCCGGCCTCAGATACTTGATACTTGTGATTGGTTACTTGGGTACTTCTGGTGAGCATCCGGTTCGAGGTCCGGCCTCCGTACTATCAAATTCTACTAATTAGGGTTGAGGTTCTGGTTCAATGATCTCCGTCCTTGGGTTTTTATATGCATTTCTCTTTAGTTATAGTTATTATGTGTACTCGTCGGGTTTATGGGGGTCCGTTCGGGTTTTTATTTAACTTGCGCACAAGTGTACCTTCCGGGCTTATGGGGGTCCAGTTAGGTGTAGTTAGCTTATAGATTACTTTAGTTAGTTCTTTTGACACTCGTGTGCATTCCGTTGTTGGTTAGACTTTCGTCCTTGACTTCGGTTTGTGTTATTCCTTCTTTCATATTGCCTTTACCTTTCAAGTTCAGTCGGCCTATGATGCCTACTGAGTACCTGTTGTCTTGGTACTCATGCTACGCTCTGCATCTATTTCGTGATGCAGGTCCGAGCACCAGTGGCCAGCGGTGATCCAGTTAGAGTAGTCTGATCCGGAGACAGGGGTGAGCACACGGCGTTTTGTACTATTTCAGTCTCCATCTGTGTATATAGACTTGTCTTTTACCTTCCGAGACAGTCCAGTCTTTGTGGTTCACTTTTGGGACTTGTACTCATTTTGTTAGTAGCTCTGTACTAGTGACTTTCAGGTTCTGGGAGGGATCTTTATTTGTATATATGTTTTGGTTTGCTTTTGCCTGTTTATGTTGTTATCTTAAATTTTACCTACTCTTGTTTAGTTTCTGCCCTCAGACCCATTACTTATTGTTCCGGGTTACGGGTTGGCTTACCTACTGGTGGGTTATAGTAGGTGCCATCATGACTCGAGGAATCGGGTCGTGACAATTATTCTATTCTTTTTTATTTTATTTTGATTAGATATCTACTAACATTGTTATTATGCGAATGAATGAAGAAAAAAAGTATCACATTTTTATTTTTATTTTTGTGTGTATCTGTTTGTCAATTTCTAATTAATATTCTAAATTTTTTTGTAATTGATGAAAGGTATAATATTACCTTTGGTACATTTCTCATAGCTATTAGATATTGTTACCCCTAAAAATATATTATATGGTCTATCATTTTAGACATCAATCACAAAATAAATAAGTAAACCGTCTTTTTAGTATTTTTAAAACTTTTAATTAATAAATAAATTATTTAATGAAAAAAATGAAAAAAAAATCTCAAAGTTATTTTATAGTTATGCTATAATAAATGTGCATTTGTGATTAATATATATTTAACTTATAATTATTTAAAGCAAAAATTATTTATCTTATTTTTCACATTAAAGAAGGAGTTATCTTTTGAATAGTTATTATCATATATTAATCTTTTTTAGTGATGACTTCAATGATAATTAGATTGATGTTATAAAACTCTTCCACTCCTTTATATTTGTATCTGTTTGTCAATTTCTAATTAATATTCTAATTTTTTGTCATTGTTGGAAGGTATTACCTATGGTACATTTCTCATAGCTATTAGATATTATTGTCCCTAAAAATATATAAATAAATCATCTTTTTAGTATTTTAAAAACTTTTAATTAATTAATAAATAAATTATTTAATGAAAAGAATGAAGAAAGAATTCTCATTTATGTGTACATATATAATAAAAAGTTATTTTATAATTATGATATAATAAATGTGCATTTGTGATTAATATGTATTTAACTTGTAATTATTTAAAGTAAAAATTATCTATCTTAATTTTTCACATTAAAGGAGTTGTTTTTTGAATAGTTATTATCATATATATATATTTTTTAGTGATGACTACAATGATAATCAAATTAATGTTATAAAACTCTTCCACTCCTCTACATGTGTTAGGGACAAACAATGATCCAACTCTTGGTATACCTTTCTACAACTTGACACTTCATGTACTCTAAAATATTTAACATTTTGTCACTCTATGATAATTTTCATATAATCGAATAGATAAGTACACATCAAATTACTAATGACATCATGACTTCTTATAAATATACATTTTATTATATATTATGTGTTTCAATTTTTTATTTTCCATTGCAAAGTATAATCTCCGATGTAATGTTATATAATACACTTAATTTTTTTTTCTTAAGATAATTTTTATGTTTTTCTTATTTTTATTGGCAATGTTAAGCGAAAATTAAAGTTTGAAAATATCTTTCTAGCAATTTTCTAAATAGACAACATCAAAACCGTGACTTGATTTGTATTGCTTTTTATACACTTTTTACTGAAAAATAGTCAATTAAGGACATCAATCATTTAAAAAATATATTCAATTCTGCGCGAAGCGCGGATAAGTACACTAGTTTATAATATTTATTGGTATATATTGAGTTATATCGTTAGTTAATACACAGTGTATTCTCTTAAGAACATAATTACTTAAGAATTACTATGTGGCATTTAATGGTATAAGATTACCTATTAATATAAGAGTAGTTTTATGTTACAACTTATATATATATATATATATATATATATATCAAATTATATACCAATTTTAAAAATGATTGGACAATGATTACTAATTCGAAATGTCAAGTAAGTAATTCGAAATGGTAAGTTACCATTTAAATATATCAAATTGTGAAAGTTAATTTTTTTTATGGTATAAAATATTTTTTTTGCCCAAATTAGATGTTAAAACTTAAAATAATTTCATATATATTGGTATACTTAAAGGTATATTTTATAATAATTATTGATATAACATTATTTCTATAATTGGTATAAATATTTGTATATTAAATGATTGAATATTCATTAAAAATACAATACATATTTGTGTTATTTATTGGTATATATTGAGTTATATTGTTAACTTAACACATGGTGTATTCATATTAACAATAGAATTACTCAAGAACTATTATAGGTCATACATGGTATATACATTTTTTTTTGGCAAGTAAACATTTTATTTACCAAAGTGAAACATTACATAATAGATAAAAAAAACAGCAGACTTGGACAATCTTGCTCCAAGACTTGCTAAACTATCTCTTCTAAGCTACTGTCTCGACTACAATACTAGGGATACATATTGAGTTGTTGTAGTCTACTTCCTATCCTCCTCTCTTGGGATCCTCTTCCATGTATTTCTCTAGTGATATGCCTAATCATGTATTCCTCACTTCACTGCTTGGATTGAAAGATTCTACAATTACGTTGTATCCACATGTGATACATGGTATATACATATTAATATAAAAGTAGTGGTACTATTAGTACAAAATTATGTAGTGCCTATTAATACCTAATGGTAATGTTATACCATATTGAACCACAACAGTTATGATTAAGAATAAGATCTATTTAAAGAAGGATTACAAATTGAGAGACGGCAAAAAATAATTTTCTGATTGATTAAATAAAAAGTGAAGAGAGAGAGAGAGAGAGAGAAAATCATAATTTTTTAAGAGAAGTAACTTATCAGTTCCAAAAAATCAGCATATTAATTCAAAAAGGGGAGAAAAAAATGGTACAATATATATCTCGATTTTTTTTAAAATTGTTATGTTTAAAATTAAAAATCTTATTTTATAAATAAAATAGAATAAATGCATATATTGTTAATTAAGGTCTTAAAAAAAATATTTGATTTAAGGCTACAATTAATAATTTAGTGTTAAGGCTACAATTGATATTTTGATTTGATTGAATAAAAAATTATGAGAGAGAAAATCAGTATATGGGCAAAAAAATAATATAAAAGAGTATAATTATGATTGAAAAGCCAAAAATCTATATATATATATATATAAAGGAGAAACATAGAGGAGGTGATGTGGCACCTCTTTATGGCCTCCATTCACATTTATTTTTTTTGGATTTTTTTTTCTTTCTTTCTCTATATAAAAATTGATTAACAAAAGCCTTAAATATTTGGACAATAAATCTCATGTAAGTCAGCCCACGTTGTAGAGCAGTAACCTAAGATGTTCTTATGATAAAAATTTATTACGCACGTTCAATCTCCTTTATGGAGAATAACTGATTCATTAGGAAGTTTAAAAGTGGCATCAATTTTATTGTCCAGCAAATATATATAAGAGGAGAAACTCATCTTCATTTTCTACTACTAAGCCATGAAATGGGACTGTTGCTTCTTCTCAATTTGTCAAGTTTGAGCTTTGATCCGAGGTGATTTTAACACACAACAATATATTTTCTTTGGTATGTCAAATTTATTCTTCTATTACATTCTTTTCCCACTTTTCTTATGCTTCAATTTTTTATCAAAAAATATTATCACATAGTAGCCAAAGCCTATGAACAATTCAAAGGTTCCTTTTTATTTTTTAAATTATAGTTTACGTTATTCATTATTAATTGAGATGTAATAATCTTTTTAAGATAGTTTATAAATATTTTGAATCTCAATTTTACGATAGTTTATAAGTGCAACTGATGAGGTCTTGAAAAATATAAAAAAATAATTTCGACAAAAATCAAATAGCAAAAATATTAGATTGAA
>JAJOOO010003410.1:0-20259 GCA_029582685.1 Solanum piurae
CCCCCCCCCCCCCCCCCCCCCCCCCCCCCCCCCCCCCCCCCCCCAAATACGTTTAATTGAGGGACCAAACTCATAGCAAGTCTAATAATGTTTGGCAAGAAAAATTAATTAGTATACGACTAACTTGAGAAACATTATAAATTGAATAATTGTGAATACATGCAACGTAACCAAATATATATGTCCAATCGTAGGGATGTACAAAACCAAACCGAAAACCGAATCAAACCATAAATCGAGTCAAACCGGAAAAAAAATCCAACTAGTGGTTTGGTTTGGTATTGGAAAAAAAAAACTCGACTATATTTGGGTTGGTTTGATTTTAACTAAAAAAAAACAACCTGAGACCAAATCAACCCGACATATTATATGTAATTTTAAAATTTTATTTTATACATAAAAATATTTACTTTGATATAATTTTAAAATATTTCTTATACTATTCCATAGTTTTTATCTTTTAATATATTATTTCAAATTTAAAACTAAGAATTCGAAATGGTCCAATAAAGATTATAGTTCATAGATGTTGATAATTATAATAAAACTTAAATCAAAATCAAATTAATACTAATGCAAAAAGAAAATCAATTCAACACTAAGAATGACAATAATATTGAATATTTATTCTTTAGTTTTACATGGTTTAGACAATTAAAATACATAATCTTTAATTTTCCTTAAATATTTAGTAATGTAACTAATACTTATTAAACTTATTTTAGCATGATTTAGTACTTTTAAATTATGATCATTTTCATTATGACTTTGCAATATTTATTTTATATGATGATTTCATTATTATTTCTTATTGAATATTTTTGTGTCATCAGTACTCAACTCATATTTTGTGTTATTTTTTTTAGAAACACCTTAGATAATTGTATTTTGGTTGGACTAAAGAAATATTTGGAGCACAAGTTAATTATATGTTTGTATGCAAACTTTACCGAAAAAATCCAAAAATCTGAAAAAATCCGAGGTTTATTAGTTTGGTTTGATTTATAAATTTAAAAATTTGACACAATGGTTTGGTTTGGTATTTGAAAAACCCGAACCAACCCGAGGTTGAAAAATCCGAAAAAATTCGAATTTTATTAGTTTGGTTTGGTTTATAAATTTAAACTTTTTATACAAATGGTTTGGTTTGATATTTGAAAAACCCGAACCAACCCAGTTATGTACACCCCTACCCAAAATTTACGATTTTGAGACACAACACATAATCCGACATGGCATTATGATTGTCCGATGTGATCTAGACCACAACTTCAAATTAAAGAACAAATTAAAATAGTAGAATAACATTTTTTTTTTGAGGTGAGGGTTTGCAATATAAAAAGTTTTTTTTTTTTATAACTAATATGAAATGAATAAAACTTATTCATAGCTCTATCAAGCAAATGAATATAAGAATGACTAAGCATGACAAATTATGTATTTTTATACGAATTTGTGACGCGCTTATAACTAAATTATTAGATTTTAATATAAATATTGCATACAAATAAATATTTTCCGTTAGCTTATTTATGAATGTTCTCTTTTAGTTCTCATCTAGTGTCGCATAATGGCCATTCGAGGGAAGCACTTTATATTATGAAAATTTTCATATTTAAAATTTGAAATCGAAATCTTTAATTAAGAAATAAGTAACTTTATCCATTACCCCACGTCGATTATTAGCTTCTCTAAGAATGTTAATCAGCATGTAAGAAAAATGACGGTGACCTAAACGTTCCCCAAAAGGCACCTTATTTTTCTGCCATTCTGTTAATTAGGCAAACCTGATTTTATAACCTTCAGGAACAGACTAATAGCCATGCTTTCATATCTACAAATGATAAAAATAAAAATGTTAATAGTGTTACATGTTCCTCAAATTAATACAATTTGGTTTTATTCCTTATAATATCTGAGTAAGCATATTAACTTTTAATTTGCCGGACGTCACTTTCAATTCCCTGCATATATAAAATCAAAAAGGTTCAAAAATGTATTTCTTCCACCTATTAATCAAATTTGCTCCTCTTTCCGCCTCTTAAATATTCTAAAGGTTTTAATAATGTAGGAACAATTTTGATAGTAGTACTTAAAATAATTAAGGTACAAATAACCACAATTACATTCATTAATGAAACTCTTTTGGCAACTACTATACATAAAATAGAAAGCCTTACTCTTCATACAACTTTTTCTCATCTTTTGATCTTTAATTAATTAGTGTAGGATGATAATTAAAAGATGTTATATAAAACTAGAAATAATTATTTATGAAAAAAGAAATATCGAAAGCACATAATTTAAAAGGTTTTTGTCCAACAAAGAAAAGGAACCCTGGTCCATTTTTTTTTATTATGTTCTCATGAATGTGACGCAACAAAATTGTCTACACATAAAATTAAAATATCCTTTGTACTTTCTCTCACTAGAACCTGCATGAACCAGATACTTTGGGTCATGCCAAACCAAACAAGCAATATTCTTTCAGTAAAACAATGGTGTTTTTGCCAACTTCCTCTCTCTCTCTCTCTCTCTCTCTCTCATCTTTCACATAATATTCCCCTCAAGGGAAAAAGGGTAGTTCAATCAAATTGCTTAATAATAAGACACTAAAACATAAACTTTAAGTTCTACACGCAAAAAATAAAGCTAGAGTTTAGAACTCGTAAAGTTCAACATATAGTTTGAACTAAAACTATAGAGTATAATTGATCCACTCTTGTCAGACTATATGTTGACGCCTTAAAGAGTTTAAAACAATTAAATAACTCCCCATTTAAATGAGATTGATACAAGTTATCTGCTATAACAGATAATAAATAATATAGTCAACAGAAACAAATTTGAGCTCCATTGGGTCAAATGTGAACTATTTGGGTATTCAGAAAAAGTATTTCAGATCTGTAAGGTTCTAACTATTGAGTATCAGACAAGTGTTGGAAAGTCAGACAGTGACACAGAAGAACAACAAATGTGTATATATATATATTTATAAGAGTGAGACACAGAAAAAGGAAAAAAAAACAGTGAAAAAAGAATTAGTTGCTGCTTCTACTAGTACATAACACAGGTGGTATTTAATTTAATTTATACAAAAGAGTTGTTTAATAAGTGTAGTTGAACATTGTTGCCATCTTCAAATTCGTAGAGCAAATGAAAATTCTATTGATCCTCCTCGAGATTGTGTTGAATTCAATAGGTGAAACACTATTTAGGCCATTAGCAGCAATTCAAACAGACACCATTAACTACAGTATGAATTTTATTAATTTTTTAAAGTCCACATTGTTGGTAAGCTAAAAAAGAATGTGAAAATGAATTTAAAGTCATTTAACTAAACAAAAGAAAGTGCTCTTGATTGTCTCCTCTATCAGTAAAATCAGCTGTTACATTCAAAACATTTAACAGAACAATTTCAACAGTAATTCATAATTACAGTCAAAACTATTGAATGAGTAAAAGCTAACCCAACTTTCCCAAGAAAAATTAAACTTAGATCCATAATCCACTATTAATCCCTTTTCCTAATACCACTAAAAATTAAGAAAGACCAAAACTTTACCTCTGATTCTTGATGGGGTTAACAAATTCAGCATCAGAAACTGCAGAAACTTCAACTTGACTGATAATTTCATCATCATCTTCCATTGGTGGAGGAAAATTAAGATCTATTAAACTTGTTCCACCAGTTCTTGATAATTCTAATTTAGCAGGAGCAGGAGGTGGAGGCGGAGGAGGAACAACAGTTACACTTGTTGCAACAACAGCACCAATAATAGTATGTGATCGCTTGTGTCCACCTAAAGCTTGACCCGATGGAAAAACTCTGTAACAAACAGGACATTGATGTATTTTCTCTTCAACTACTACATTATTATTCCTCGCGCTTTCCACCACTTCGTTTGACAGTTTAATCTTCTTGTGACTTGCTCTATGTCCTCCTAAAGCTTGATAAGACCGAAAAACTTTGTTACATGTTTCACATCTATACTTACCTCTTCCTCTACTACTCTTTGTAGTTAATTTAACTTCTCCTCCTTCAGAATCCTCTGAATTCTCTTCTTTGACTTGTTCATCTTCTTCCTCTTCATCAGAGTAGAAATCAACTTGTTCTTTTTTATTCCATTTATCTCTAGATAACATCATCAAACAATGTGCAACATCTTCTTCAGGTGAATTCTCTGAAATCGAACTCACCGGCTCTGTTTCAACCACTGATGAGTAATACTCTGTTATCTTGACAAAATTGGGTTTTCTTGATTTCCTTACTCTTTTAGATCTTTTGAAACGAATTGGGTTTTTCGATGACTCGGTTTCACTCTCCTTATCTGGAAGAACAACAACCGAGTCATCAGCATCAGCATCAGATGAATTCAAGATTTTACCTTTTTCTTCTTCTTCATCTGACCATGAAGATGATGGAATTGACTCTGTTTCATGTTGATGTAACTGTAAATTCATCATATGAGATCTCATATGCCCACCTAAAGCTCTTCCATTAGCAAACTTTCTTGAACAGAGCTTACATATCTTGTGTTTCTCCATTTTTCTCTCCACTCTGTGTGTTTTTGGGAGAGAGTGGAAGGAAGCTATAAAAAGGAGTAGGTAACAAGCATTCCTCCACCAACAGATATATACAAATGGAAATAGTTTTAAAGATACTCTAAAACAAATCTGATTTTTGATATTTGTTTTTTGGATTAATTAAGAGTAAATTAATTTAAACTTAAAACGGCAAAAGGTAATTAATATTAGAGGAAAAAAGAGAAAAAGTTCAATTAAAGCGTATGCATGAAGGCAAAAGAGAGTGAATGGCAAGGACATGTAACATGCGACTTTTGCATTTATTTCCATCCCATCTATACATTTCCTAAATTGCCCCTTGAAATTAATTTGTTTTTCCTTATTTAGTGTCTTTTTTTAAAAATAAAATAATAAAGGGTCATTTGGTTCATGAATAAAGTGGATAATCTCGATTAAATTTGAGATTAAATGTCTATATTTTATTTGATTAAAAGTATAAATTCATAAATTTACACTCTCGAAATAACTTAGTTTGACCCTTACATTATTAAAAGAGTAACAAACCAATAAGTTTATAGTCCAAAAATATTCCATTTTATGTGACAATGTTTAGAGTCAAACTGACTTATAATTCTCGGTGTGAATTTGACCACGACATCTTCAAGTTATTTCTAAAATAAAATATTGCATATTTAGAAATTATATAAAAGTATCTTTAAGTCATAATGTTTAATAAATCAAAGATATTTTTAAAAATTCAAAAATAAATATGGTCAAACAAAAATTTATTTGACTCTTCCAGTAGTAATATGATCAAATAAAGTCACACATGTCGGAGAGTGAATTGTATATATTGATAAACTTTCATTATAAGTTAATCAATTAAATTCACCAAGCTTATATGGAGGGTTTCATATTTTATACACTTAGCTTAATTCTTTAGTGTAAGAAATATATGAATTATCGATATGCAAAATTTAAACTCATCGCAAGAGGTGGGGTCTGTTACCGATTAAAAGTATAAATTTCCTCTTACTATTTTAGTTTATAAAGCTTAAATTCGTGTGCTTTTCATATTAGTGGACAAGGTAGGGCAAAATGGGAATAATAGTTATAGGAGGTTACTAGAATAAATTAGGTTTAACCTTTACTTAAATCAGTCAATAAAACTGTTGAGTTGTTGTAACGACGGATCGATATAAAATACTATGTGGACCAAAAGACCCTTTCTATTTTTATTTTTTTGTATAATATAAAGTGAGGTTTACGGATTAATCTAACAAGCTAAGCAAAAAATATTTCTATTTGATACGACCGAAATTATTCTATTTTATAATGATTTTAAAGACATATTTCTTACCCTCCATTTTCTTAAATCTACGTATTATGTAGATTTTTTTTTTTAAAAAAAATAATTAATTTGGAGGGACAAGATAATTGTAAAAAATAAAATAAAAATCTAATATAAGGGCTAGGAGAAAGGGAAGATTTTGGCATGGTACTGGCTGGACATACTAAAAGTGTGGCAGCTTATTTAATTCAAGTTGTAAATTTTGATTCTTTTATTTTTATTAGTTGGAAGGGGAATAATTAATGTTGTGATTAATAAAGAGTTGCTATTTAAGGAAAAATAAATTAAAGCCCTTTAATTAAGGATCTTGAGTTGAATTGTCTAATGGGGAAATGAATGGTGAGGAACTAACTTGTTGTCCCCTTTTTCCATTAAGAAATGGAGTTTTTAAGTGCCGTTTTGTTAGGGATAAAAATAATGGACCTAGTATTGTATATTTGTTTTTTTATTTTTGGTTCTTGTGAGATCCCCATTTCAACATGTTTAATTTTCAATTAGTTATTGTAAATGTAATTATGTTTTCTTAATTTGATAATTCACTTTTTTCTTTGTCCTCGTTTGGTACTTGTACATCAAAAGTCTATCTGAAATAAACTTTGTACTTCATAAAAATAGGGATAACAACTGTGTATATTTCACTCTTTTTAGATTCCACATGTGGAAGTTATTGTTGTTTGTTGTTTAGTACTCATCGAAAGAGATTAGTATTTTTTAAAAGAGGCCATAAATCGCAGAAATGTTTTGTTAGGGGGTAAAGTTATCACCACATAAACCTAGTGGGTCTTTGTTTCAAAGGATAACTCCACAAGTTTCTCTGAGGTTAATTTATTATGCTTCTTGCACTTGTGTCTCCTGTAGCTTCAAATATTACAATTGAGTCACTTATCCAATCTCTCATTTTTCTTTCTTTTAAGCATTTAGTATGTGTTTGAAATCATCATTTTAAATTAATGTCTAATTTGAAATTATGATTTAATAGCTCAATTTTTTAAAATCATAATATGAGATTCTAAATTGTGATCTTAATTTAATTTTAAATGTAAACAGATCCAAAAGTTTGTATGTTGTAAAAAACTAATTATCATAATTTTAATTTTGTATGAACAAAAAAAGGAAAAAGATCCATGCTCGTCTGCTCGGCATAGAGCGATTGTTTGTATTAGGTGAAAGAATTAGATTAAAGAATAATTAACTATTATTATTATTGACTAGTGAAACTTTGTAAAATTATGTGTACTTGAAAGTTTGTAACCCACACACTTTTTTTTTATTATAAAAGGAACATGGAGATAAGTGATTTTATCAACGCAACACTTTAAGATATTCTAATATCTTTTTTACGAATTATGGTTTCCTCATTTGTTAAGACTATAAAAATTGAAGAAATTTTGATAGTTTTCACAACTTATGAAATTTTATGTTTATGAGTAAAAATACAACTTAAGAAATTCAAATGGTAATTCCAAATAAAATTTTCCTAATTGACTTTCACTAAACAAGCTAGAACTCATTAATGAACATAAATCTCATCCACCCCATCATATCTTTTAGCTGTTATCTCATCTTTTATAAAAATATGTGAAGTGCCCTCTTCTTTAAAATAAAATAAAAATAAAAATTGAACATGTAGTTTTATATCTTATTTGTCAAGCCTAATTACATACTTTATTTGATTGGTTTTACAATAATTTACAAATTCAGTTTTAATTTTATGTCTTCTTTTATAAGATATTTTCAAGTTTAGTGGCCCTCTGTTAAAGTTTGTAGAGTGTGTAGTTTTGCATGTTTACTGAACACAGTGAACAGTCTGATTGGGGGAAATATATTAGTCTGCTTGTACTTTTTGCTCGACTGATTTTTCGAATAGGAACAAATTTATGATATCGCTCCGTTATATTTTATTTGACCTTTTTATTCGTTCATTTTAATAAATTTAAAAAGTTTTTGTTATTGTATTTATAATATAGAATAACTATATAAAATAATAATTGTACTGTAGTCAAATTTAAAATTCCAAAACATAATTAGTTTAAAAAATATACATTTAAATAAAATTCGCTTAAGAAACGTGTAAGATTAACATGAGTCATGTAACTTTAAAAAGAGGGAATAATGTCATGTCATCTCAATGGAAAAAAGAGAGTGGAAGTTTTTTTTCACAGGAATTATACGAGTAATACTAAGAATCTATTTAGACATGATTTTTTTTTTCAAAAGAAAATAAAAATAACGTTTGGTTCTACATTGAACTGATTTAGAAGATGGGTTTCACGTTTTGATTCTGTTCAACTTTTCAAGTGATTTTTTTCACTCACAAAACATATGCAATACATGCACAAACACAATTTTAACTTTAAATATTTTCCCCCCCAAAAGCCTACTAAAAAAGAATCAAGAGTTGCGCAGTTTTGGAGTTCCAAGGAAAAAGAACTCCAAAAGAAAGGCATAGGAGAAAAGTGGGGTATTTCTATATTTTTATATGGAGTACAATTTGCGTAAAATGTAACTCCTCTGTTCTATTTATATATTGTCTTTATTAAAAATAAATATTTCTTAATATTTGTCATTTAACAAAATTAATATATAAATAACATTATTCTTCCTATTTTACCTTTGAGGGTTATTAGCTTTAAAAATATGAATTTGACCAACATAGAAAATTTTAATTTAATTAATCAAAATAAATTATGTTCATTTATTGAAAATTTGACTTCAATATAAATACTAAATAAGGGTATAATGGTAAACTTATTTAGTTTCTTAAGAAACGTGAAATTAATAGATGTGCCAAGTCAAATTTTGACAAGTAAAAAAAGACCGAAAGAGTATTCTTTTGTTATTGAAAAAAAAAATGTCATTTCATTTTTCATAGTATTGAGGGTCATTTATGACTTTTGAAAAATCCATTAATTAAGGGGGTTAGTTCTCAAACACAAAAGGTCAAAGGAAATTTACTCTATAATTAAAGTTGATAATTACAAGTGCCTAACCTTTTTTGTATCTGCAAGTTCATGAGGATCACCTACATTTTTTCTTCTTCTAAATGTGTGACCTTTTCACATACTTTTTGTAAGTGGAGTATTTATATATGGCTTGTTACTCTTACCTTTTCACATACTTTTTGTAATTTACTTAATTTCACAAAAGGTCATTAAACTTACACAGGAAAATTGTTCAATAATGAAGGACAATAAGACTCGAATTTAATCTGCTTTTTTATCATGTTGAAATGTATTATTATCTTATCTAAGACTTAAATTATTAGAAAGAACATTATTTTATCGTATTATTATCTTATCTAAGACTTAAATTGTTAGAAAGAATATTATTTTATCATGGAGTAGTATTATTTAATAGGGATAAGGATCTAAAAAATACCTCAACTTTGGTCGAATTTGCTGTTACGATACTAAACTTTCATGAGGGCCTATTACCTCCCTAGACTATTTAATACCATATTTTAAACATATATATTTGTCCACGTGGACATAAAAAATAATGCAAAATTATAAATAGTAATGTGTCCACGTGGGCACATATATACCTTTAAAATACACTATTAAATAGTTCATGGGTAAAAAATACACTATTAAATAGTCTAGGGAGGTAATAGGTCCTCATGAAAGTTTAGTATCGCAACAACAAATTCAACCAAAGTTGGGGTATTTTCAAGACCCTTATCCCTATTTAATATTCATATAGTATCTTACTCTTTATTTTTATTATTATCTATTGCTTCATTTATTTTGTTTATCTTGTTAATTTGCTTTTATATCCCACATATATACGTAGGGGTAAGGATTACGTACATATATCATATTCTCTTCCGACTCAACTCACGTGATTACATGAGATGTTATATTGTCGTCATTAAACCTACAATTTTATTGCAGAAAAAATATCGCCATTAAAGTAAATTTTATAATAATAAAATCACTTTAACTTTTACTAATTTCATAAGAAGTGTATTTTTTTTTTACCGTTTCTCAGTGAAAATTGCCCAAAAAATCTCTACTCTAATTTTATAAATGAACTATTTTATGATAATTTAAAAAATCGCACATTTCCTCTTACAAAAACTAAAAGTACACTCTTTAATCTTTATTACCAAATATCAAGGCATAGAAATTTACTTCTAAAATTCAATTTTACTTCTTCATTTTGAATTTTGCTCTCTCTTTAAAAAATAATGATAATTAATATAAATATTCTATCATAATATTTGTATTAATTGATGTTAAGTCTTCCGAAAGAATTTGAGAAATAAATAATTTATGTTCAGGATAATATATATATATATATATATAAAATAACAAGTAAAATTAAAAATATATTTAAATTTAAATATAAAAGAAAAGTAAAAGTAAACTAATTGGAGTAATTAATTATTATAATAGGAACTTCCCGGCCAATGTTCATGTAAAAATGCCTCTCTCTCTCTCTCTCGATATATATATATAATGAAAATTAGTGAAAGATCACTGATTCTATGATTAGAAAAAATTGTTCAATGACCTTCTAGGAAATAATGCCTTAAAATAAGGCTAGTGACTTGCAGAGCAATAATAATAATGGTAAAAAATCGTATTCCTTATGTTCATGTTGTATTATTGAGTAATTGTTTATTGTTTGTTTGCTAAAAATGAATTCCCCGATTTTTATAAATGATGGAACCTGAATTTTTACTAACATGAAGAAATAAACACACAAATTTTTTTTAAAAAGTCTAACATCTAATATATAAAATATAATTTTAGCCATATATAAAAAATAGTATAATATTTTGCCAAAAAAAAATCAAATAAACCTCCCGACCCTATCTGGACTACACTACATCTTTCTTAGACACTATTTATAAAATTATATTAAATATATTATTATTATTATTTATATATGTCGTAAGTAATTAAGTCGATTTTTCGACTAGTCTCTTTATTTGGAAGTGGAGGGGAAGAAGATAAACTAGTAAGACTTGGTGAGAGCAATAAATAAAGTAGTAAAAGTCTTTCTTAGTAGTGAAATTAGTCAATTGTTAATAAAAGCAACTAGTGGAATAAAATAAAATAAAGTATCAAGATTAGTTCCTTGACATGCTGGATAGATGATCCAACAACTCTTTGGAATAAGGATGTTATGAGATGCATCATCAAGTTTACATAAAAATAATTAAGTCAAAATTAAGGAATGTTGTAATTAATTAAAGTTTCTAATGCCTCCATCCACTAACAACAATATTAGATGACTTATTCCAAACATTATGGATCTACGTTGCAACCACATCTCTTTTGAAAGCAAATAAAATAAAAAAAGAAAAAGAAAAAAAAGAGAGAACGACACTTGATATTGAGTTTGGACATGCGATATGAGATCATGATTTTAAATTAGTATTTAGACATGTGATTTGAGATCACTATTTCAAATTCTCCAAAAGCACGATTGAAATTCCAAGTTTTATAAAATGTAAAACTTGACCCATAAGTATATATTTCGTAAAATAAAAATCTGTCATTTTAATTTTTGCAAAAAAAAAAAAGGTTTATGCTCAGCGTGAAGAAATTGTTCGTGATAGAATTATATTAAAGAATAACTAGTTACAACTATTTTTGACTGATTGATCATTATAAAAATTATATGTATTTGAGAGTTTGTAATCACATACATTTATTATAAACGGAACACGGATATATGTGATTTATCAATGCGTCACCTTAATTAGGATATTTCGATATCTTGTTATAAACTATGGTTTGCTTGTTTAGTAAGATTGTATATAGTATAAGATTTGGAATTTTTTTGATAGTTTTCACCACTTAACTTTTTCATGTTTGTGAGAAAAATACAACATAACAAATTCAAATTTTATGTCCAAATAAAACTTCAACTTCAAACAATCTGATTTCAAATCATGATTCAATATGTAACGATCGGAACTGTCGTTATTTAGGAGAAACAAAATTCGGGAAAAATTCTGGGCCACAGTCCCGCCAAAGGGGGCCAGATGTCGCTAGAGCGGCGGCGCCAAGGAGGGATAGGCGAGGCAGAACGTAAATAACGCGAAATCCTATTTTTTCCTTCTTCCTAAAATACCTAATTTAGTCGTAAAACACCTTAGAAACCCCCCAAAAGCTGCTCTAAGCTTTGAAAAGAAGGAGAAAGAGATTTCTAGCGTGAGGACGGCGATATCTTGTGGATTCTTAGTCAAGATCACCGTCATGAGTTCCGGAAACAAGATTCGAAGCCAAAGACTCCGTGCAACTGCTTGGCACCCAGGTAGGCTAGGTTTTATGAATTGAGTCATAATAAATCTGTGTTCACTACGTAATATATGTAAATCAACGGTAGAATTATGTGTAGGACCTCGTGCACCGAATGAAATATGGTTAAATCCTAAGAATAAGCCTTAGATGATGATCTAGGGTTATGTATGGTTGGATTAATGCTTACCTGATATACGTGGATGAGTAGTTCGTAGGTGATGGTTGTGATTCTATGTTTGTCTTACTTCATTATGATACATGTATGTATGCGAAAGTTGCGTTATGGATCACACTTGTTGTAAAAAAGGTAGAGGAATGAGGAATGTCATGAATCATGACTTAATTGTATTAATTTGAGAAGATACTTGTGATTATGATTGTGGTGTGTTAAATAGATTGGTTGCCACATTCCTGCATAACTAACTTGGGTCGGTTGCCACGTTCCGACATAATTATTGGATCGGTTGCCACGTTTCAACATAATCTTTGGATCGGGTACCACGTTCCGGTATGCTAGCATTTTGGGCTTGGGTTCCATGAGAGGACCAATAATGTGATATAAATGTGTACCTTGATAATGTGAATTTGAACATGGTTCGTATTGCTAATTGATGTTGTATTTCTCGAAGTTGTGCTATGGTTATGAGGTCTTATGCTTGATTGTTCTTCTGTGTTGAGTAGACTTGATATTTATATTGATGAAAGGTGATACATATGTGGGGAGTCGACGTTTCAAGAGTGGTTAATGTCCAAGTAGGGGTAACGTATGTGATGGAATTGCTTAGGAGCATTCTACCACGGAGGAATGAATTATTGGTTGGTAGTTGAAGGCTTGCGTAATGTGCTATGTGGTAAGGACAAGACAACTGGGAAGAGAAAGTAAGTGGTACGTAGTGGGTGGTTAGTCGGAATGGTGGTAGTGCGTGTGGTGGATTCTTTTACGAGTTAGAACGGTTAGGTTGTAATCAAGAATCTAGTGAGTAGGTTGTTTGGGAAGTAGTGGTGGCAAGAGTGCTAGGGAAATTCTGAATTATTAGAGAGAGGGTAAATATGGAGAAGCGATGGGTGTTATGACATGTTTCTAACTAGTTGGTTTCTTATATTATGCGGTGGGCATCGGGTTAACCGATGATGCCTAGCAGTACATGTGTTTTGTACTGATACTACACTTGCTATGTCTTTTGACATAGTCTGGTTGCAGGATCAGTTATGTTTCATTAGGTTAGGACGAAGAAAATCTCCAGCAGCTTCTATTTTTTCTCCCCCGTGGTGGAAGTTGTGTCTTCCATTATATTGTCCAGTTTGTACTCTTGTAGCTCTTGTACATGTTTAGACTAGGTCCTTGGGAGTGTTAATCACTTACGAGTTTTTAAATCAAAATTATTTTAAGATTTCTTATTTATAAAATCCTACTATTTCTTTTATTTTCCATTTTATTTAATTTCCGCATGATGTAATTGTTGGGATAAGAGGGTTCTCCTACTTAGGTGGTAGTATGTAGGTGCCCGCATGACCCGGTGGGTTGGATCGTGACAAATTGGTATCAGAGCCTAGGTTACCGATTTCCCAGTACAAGAGCAATTTATGGACTAGACTCTTACGGATTAGGGTGTTGACGTTCACATATAATCTACAAGAGGCTAGGAAGTGTTCCACTTGTTCTCCCCTTTCGTGCATGTGTCGCTTGTGGTATAAGTTGGGTCCAATTGGTATCTCCCTATTCCAATTGGTATCTCAACAAAGTGATTCGGACGTCGTGGTTACGACGGAAGGAACACAAGCAAGGTAAATTAGAACTGAGAAAGTTCCAATTGGTATCTGGCCCTAGGGGAGATGTAAATGCATGAATGATCAATAATGGTCATTCATGGAGAGAAGTAGCTAATTAAGAACTGGTTTTGTCTATGAGTGCAACTTGAAACTGTGAATACGTGTTTCGTGTTTCTAAATTAACTCTGAATGTAAAGTTGAGCTTGTGTGAATGTGATGATATGATTACGTGTATTATAAATGTGTGTCAGAACCTTTTTACGTGCAATATGTTGGCCTAGTGGTTGAGGTTAAACAAGATGTAAATGTATCGTGAAACTCGTTGTGAAAGGAAGGTCCTGACTAGATTCGATAAGAAGGGGTAGATAAACTACGAGGTGATTTACGAGGAAATTTGAGTGTGTCTTGCGCTTGTGTAGTAATCGTGTGAATGTATGGGTATATTCTGGGGTTGTGGTGTTAAATTTAGCTGAACGAGTTGGATGTGTATTGTTGAGATTGATACGGGTATCTATCGACTATATAACCTAGAGAATTATCCGAAATTCGTTTGGTAAAGCTGGGAAACTTGGTGCAATTTAGAAAATAGAGAAACCCTAGAAAAATCTTGGCAGAGGTTCTGTTCCCGTTTTGACTGCTGATGCGGGATTATTTCCGCCAGAGCGGGATTAGGTGTTACAGAACCTCAGCCTGTTTCCCTTGCTTCTTTTCTAAACTACCCAATAAGGCCCCAATGTGACATCCGAACTAACCCTTCAAGTCAATTAGTGTTCAATAATAGAGCGGGAAGCCATAACCGTAAAATGTAAATATCGGCTGCATCAGACAGCAAAAACTAGCATCCATGTGCTTACAAAACATAAGAGAGTCAAAAATATAAAAACAATGTTGTTCTAAATTTACAGGCACAAGAGGGGCGAAGAAACAACTCAAGAACCCTGAGACTGAGAAGTGTCGGTATCAGAATCTAGCTCTTTCGGGGGCACCATGCCTGTCATGGCCTCCTTCAGACTAGAGCACTGATGGAAATCTCCCGTATCCAAGATAGGAATATCCTGCCCAGGAGCGACGCAAGTGAACATGATCTTCACTGCCTTCCATATCCGAACCAGTAGGCGGTCTCTAGCTAGACCATTTCTTCTCTCCTGGCGCAACTCTCGACGAAACATCTCTAGCTCTAGGGCCGTGTTTTATTAGGAAAATATATTTTAAGACTGGTTTAAGAGTCGCCACTTAATTTTTAAGAAAAAATCAAGAAAACTGATTTTCAATAGATTAAAACAGGTAATCTAATGAAAACTTAAAAGGGTTCGAGGTTCTTATTAATATTCTAGGAAGATTTTTAAAGCACCTAGAATATCCACTAATGTGGTTATCCGACGATTAACTGTTTGGCTAAAATAATTTAACTTAGCTTGAATTGCAAACATGAACTATTTTATAGTTAGGACTATTTAAAAAATATTAAAATTATCTAAGTGAAGTATTTCATAAACTAATTTATTTATTATTTTATTTTATATTTTAAGTCAAGTGAAAAATGAGTAATTTAGTTTAAATAATTAATTCAAAATGGGTGTCTTTCGGGGATTTGAATATTTTCGACCTTTAAGATTATCAACAAATACTAACAAGTAAAATGAGTATAGTAAAGTAGAGAGGGAAAGAGAGTTGGGCCCAAGTTTGGTTTTTTCTGTCCGCCTGGACCAATACTTGGGCCTAGTTTCTTTTTGGGCCTTCGGCCCGATTCTTGCCACCTGTCCTAAATTCTAACAAGGCGATAATAAATAAGTGGGCTTAAGCCCAAAAATAGCAAAATACAATTTGAAAATAAAAAAGGGTGGGCCTTTTGGCCCGATTTCTCCAACTCTCTGATCTGCGACACTATATCATGTATACTTAATGCATACATGGCTCCCAGAACCTGCACGTCAGTTTCCTTTATCCAATTGTTGATAATCGATACTCGAACGAAAGAGCGAATTTGGGCCTTTACGGCCCCATGGCAGAATGCAAGTAGGAGAGGGAGTCCAATTAGACTCAAACAGGTGAGTTCATGCAAAAAAAAATGAAAATAAAATAAAATTAGTGAACGAACAAATTATTTAACAAACTAAAATATAAAGCTCAAGGATAATCAATTCAACAATTTATCCTTCACCATAGTTTAACTAACAAACTCGTTACTATCAAAGAGCTTCTGCATTAACAAATCAAAATTAATCCTAAAGTAAAATTAAGACATGAAACCAATGAAAATTAAGAATGTTTAATGATCAAGATGTATTTCTCGTGGCGAATAAAGAGGCGGTAATCAAATGGTCGTTTCACAATAACCAATTACCTCACAAACGCCATTTAAACAACAATCAACTCTATAGCACCATATGAATAATGTAAATTAGTAGTTTTGGGAAATGTAATACATTTAAGCAAAAGATCATAAAAATAGATAAGAAATGGGACAATTAAATATTAGCCATAATAACTTGAGATCCGTAAGAAAGAGTTAAAGTAGCCCTCTAAGAGAAACAAGATTACCAAACACATTCATAGCTATCTTAAGATATTTCAACACGTAGAAAGTAAAAAGAAATCTAGGTTCAAGGCATGAATCCACGCAACATGAGAACAAATTAAATATCTATCATATCTAACACTCAAGGGATAAGCAAATGGATACTAGAAACAAAGGAAAAAATAATTTATCTCAAGAAATCATAATAAATCATGTACAAACAAAGAAAAGGAAATAACTTCACCAGTGAGCATAATGAAGAAAAATCTGAGGTACTGGACATGAAATTGAAGATAAGACATAGTTTGAAGCTTAATATTGGCCTCAACATATTTATTTTATTTTTAAAAAAAAAAAAAAAAAATAAAAAAAAATAGGCATTGCACCTTTGAGCTTAATGGAATAAATACGTTAAAGTATACTAAATTACCCTCAAAGGCATGGTTAATTACTACAAATATACATAACTGAAATTAGGACTAGGAATAAACTAGCAGTTAATCCCATCATATGAGCAAGTCATCACCTATAAAAATGTAGACATATGCATAATTTGAAATAGAAAGAAATTTAAAATGGAATGGACATGCCGAAGGTAAACGCTCAAAACATCTAATGAGAACATTTATATTGTTGTCAACACCTACTCACATAACACGTATCAAGGTGGACATTTTAATAACATGCTTCTCAAGCAAATGCATTCGACCGAAATGATTTCACTAGGCGCACATTTCACAACTTATTACGAAGCTCATATGAACATAAATAAAGGAAGCTTATACATCTCGACAAGAACTAAGACAAAAAGATTTTTTAATCACATTGGCAAGACATCATACAAAACGGATACTTTAATGTCGACTTAAAGAAAATAACAAAAAAAAGGGCGTACAACATATTCATGCTTGATCCAAACAAGAAAGGAGCATACACATAAATTGGAAATATGACATCAAATTCAAGCTACTGGAGACATAATTACTTGACTAACTACATGAGAAAATACAACCCATACAAACTACATGCTAAAAGAAAACAGGGCCATGGGTAAAAGAGAAATAAAAAAAATAAAAAAAATTACCTTTAGCCGAGCAGCGAATCAAGACAAAAATGAGTTAGAGACGCTGAGCTTCCACCACCACGGAAGCTTAAGAATTTCTTCTCTGTAAAGTTTTCCAACTTTATTATTATTAATTTTTTTTTCAAAGTTTCCAAACTCAAAAAAATCCCCCTTACAATGGAGAAGAAAAGATGTATCTATAGGAGGGGAAATTAGGTTTTTCAAAATGGGGGGAAAATGGATGGAATCCGAATGAGACAAGGCCCATTCGAATTCAAAAACTCCCAAAACTCTTTCACCAAAAAGGGACAACACCTTTTTCCAAGCTCTTCAACCCCATTCCGGAAGTGGAAAGGAGAGATGGCGTGCTTCTTTCCTACTGCGACGACAATTCTGAAAGGGGCAAGAGGAAAAAGACAATAAGAGGGCGTACTGCCTCTGTTCCTCATTGCTGTCCGTGTCGTTTGTGCTGCTGGAGTTAACGTTGTTGAAATATTTGCTGAAGAAGAGGATTGGGCTGGGTATTGGAGCTATTGGGCTGGGAATTGGCTGAAAGGGGTTATTGTATGTTGGTGGGCTGGGAATAATTGGACAGAATTGGGAGTGGGTCGGTTGGGCTTGGGAAAATGGGTGTTTGGAATTGGAAAAATAAAATGGGTTATGGGAGTTGGCAAATAGCTTGATTTGGTTTAAAAGAAAAAAGTTCTATCGGATTTAAAAATTAGCCAAATTTAATAAACTAGCAAATTCGACTACAAATCAAATAAGACGAATTAATATTACTTAATTAACGAGCTTCTTAATCTCAACGAAATAAAATAATTAACTTAATTATAAACTAATTACTTTAACAATATAAATGACTAAATAACCAAATATTTAAATAAAGCTAAAATCCTTTCGAGATAATTTTTGAACATTCGTAAAATATACTAATTAGACACATAATTATATAATAATTAACTTAATTATAAACTAACTAATTAACTCAAAATTGTAAACTATTAGATAACTAAACAAACTAACCAAATATCTGATTAAACAAAATCTTTTTGAGACGATTTTCCAATATTTATAAAATGCACTAATTATATACATAATTATGTGAAAAGCATATTATTATTTAAAAATTATAACAAGTGACAAACTATTTGAAATAACTCACAAATTGTTCTATTATATTTTTATTTTTATCGACATTTCTAAAATTAATTACTTTAAATCTTTTGAAAATTAAGAAGCTCGAAATTAATTATTATCGGGGAGGGTCAAAATTAGGTGTCAACAGGCCGTACTAGGGGGAACTGGGGTGGTGGCAGTGATAGGGCACCCTATCATCCTCCGCACAGCTGCCAAGTCTTCATCTACCTATGCCGTTGAAAGTGGAGTCTGAGATCCAGTAGGTCGAGTGTCGTCGCCTCCCTCCTCATCCGACCCCACAACCGCCTGATTGCTGCTAGCCCTGTCCGTCCTCCTCCTCTTGCTCTGAGAAGTAGAAGCTTGTCTAACCAAAAGAGGGTGAATGGGGGGGGGGGGGATCCATGAGAAGTACCTCATCAGTGTCGAGTAGTGACACTCCCGCCCGCTTGCACAACGTGGTGATAAGACCAGAGAGGAAGAACGCCTTCTTGTTACCCCGGTAGAACATCTTCCACTCTGAAATAATTTGCGCCCCTACATTCAGCTCAATACCCTGCACCGCGCACACCACCACCAAGGCTCGAGGGAACGTCACGTCCGTGCGGTTGCCCGACGGGTTGATCCTCATAGTCACCAAATGTAGCCACCTCTTAGCATCAGGTGACCAGTCAACACTAGTAATACCTCAGTAGAAGGCCAATAGACTCTATCCCGCCGTGTATGATCCACCAGTGTGTCCCTCAGCCACTCCAGATATATCTCCCTCAGCTTGGCCTCGTACTCAGCGTTCGAGACCTCTGACAACTCTAGTACCTCATTTAGGGTTGTGGCGTTCAGAGAGATACCAACTCCCCGGATGCGGATGATGGGGCTAGGGTCGTCCCAGCGGTCGGTGGGCAAGATAGCATAGAACTCTCGCACCCAGTCAACTCGTGCGGCACGGGGGCCCTCGGTCAGTGGAACCCGCCCGAACTCCATCAAACGAGCATAGAAGGCTGGCTCTTTCTCCTCCAGCCGAAGTAAGACAAAGCCCCTCTCATAATAAAACTTGTTGTTTCGAAAGTCATGGAACCTTTCTCGACTAGCGGCGTCGGGAAATCGAACGAAAGGTAAGTTTTCCTCGTTCAAACATGTCAGAAAAAGCCTATAAGAGATGAAAAATATATGTTAGAACATGATAGAAATGGATAGTTTAAAGGGTGTTATGACACGTTTCTAACTAGTTGGTTTCTTATATTATGTGGTGGGAGTCGGGTTGACCGATGATGCCTACCAGTACGTGTGTTTTGTACTGATACTACTTTTGCTATGTCTTTTGACATAGTTTGGTTGCCGGATCAATGATGTTTCATTAGGTGAGGACGAAGAAAATCTCCAGTAGCTTCTATTTTTTCCTTCTGCGTGGTGGAAGTTGTGTCTTCCATTATATTGTCCAGTTTGTACTCTTAGTAGCTCTTGTACCTCTTTAGACTAGGTCCTTGGGGGTGTTAATCACTTACGAGTTTTTAAATCGAAATTATTTTAAGAGTTCTTATTTATAAAATCCTACTATTTCTTTTATTTTCCGTTTTATTTAATTTTCGCATGATGTAACTGTTGGGATAAGAGGGTTCTCCTACTTAGGTGGTAGTAT
>JAJOOO010003411.1:0-21601 GCA_029582685.1 Solanum piurae
ATTAATTTTCTTAATTTATTAAAATAAACATGTAGAATATTATTTTATTATTATAAGAGTCAAATTAATAAATTTTCGTTAAAATAACAATTAGGATAGAAATAAAGAAAATGTGCATACTCTAGTAATTAATTTAATTTTAGTCTCTCAATTATCTAGGAGTTTAACTTGACTATTAGTATTTTATAGAATTACTTAACGATAATGATAAAGTCAGGCAAAAATAATTAATTTTCTTAATTTTTTAAAATAAACAAGTAAAATATTATTTTATCATTATAAGAGTCAAATTAAAGTTAACATTTACTATTTACTTTATTAATTATAATTAGTGGATATGAATTATTTTTCGAGAAAACTCTCAGCCAATAAAAGGATAACATTTTCCTTGATTCCTATAATTGATTCTTCTCATTATTTATCCTTTCTACCATCTCTTCTCATTATATGTTATGTTAGCTCATTTTTACTTGTCATATTTGGACTTATATATTCATTAAAAAAATAATTTCTAGGTTAAATAATTAATACTAAAAATAGGATATAATTTTAAAAAAAAAATTATTCTTAATATATGAAAATTGACAATAAAAATAAAAATTTTATTTTTAAATAATGAACAAGTAAAAGATGGATGAAGTATGTACTCCCTCCGACCCTTTCGACTAGTGAAATTTTGACTTGACACACCTCTTAAGAAAATAATGATTGTTATACTGAGTTTATCATTTTATTCTTATTAATTGATAAAGTTTTAAACATATTTACTCACTACATCTTTAAAAAATATTAATTTAATGTTAATAAATTGAAGGTATAATAGGAGATTTTTTTTCTCTTGATTTGTTAAATATATTTGACAAATAAATAAAAACGGAGAAAGTATGTATGAAATTTATGCCAAATGGAAGAGGGAAAAAACGGAAGTGGACCAAAGCCCACGTCTAATGATACTTATGTAAAATAGAAAAGTGAGGTTCATCATATTCTTTAATTACAGGGCAGGATTTGTAATTAAATAAAAAAGATTGGACTTTTCTTAAAGCTCTTGCTGAGGTACAAAAAACAAAGCAAGAAATACAACTTTTTGAAGCAAATTTATCTTGCAAAATCTTTTGTAAGACTTTAATAACATTTATGGCAAATAAAAAGTGGGACCCATCATATTCACCTTGGGCAGGGCATAGTTTGTAATTAAATAGAAAAAGGAGGATCTTTTTAAGAGTTCTTACTTAGGTTCAAATAACAATGCAAAAGTTACAATATTTTTAAGCAAGCTTATCTTGCAATTTTTTAAAGGACTTCAATACCTCCAAACTTTAATTTAATGTTAGAAAACTGACATGTTGAAACTGTCTCAAACTCTCTCTTCTAATATATAGAAAAGTAATATGGTTGGCATAGCCTTATAGCAAGCCAACTTAAGAAAGACAGTAATATATTTAGCCAACTATCAATATCTTCTCTCGACTTGCTTTCTTTTATATTATTTATATTTTGTTGATTCATGTATTATCTAATTAATTTAGAAAAGGCTTGTTTAATCCTGGGGAAATATTTCACACTGCTGAAATAGTTTCTTAGGACAGTGTCTAGCACGACTCAAGTATTATATAAATATATATATATATATATATACACACACACATATATATTACATAAGAATATTATTGTAGTAGTATTCATCCTAATTCTGGTATTATTATTTTGATATTATATTTTCCCCATCTATTATATATTATATTTTTCCAACAATCTAAGAAACTATGGCAAATAATAATAATACTTCCGAAACTATTTCTGACACTACCAATGTTAGTGCTATTCCCGTTTCTCCAATTCTAATTGTCCTACCTTATGCCAAACCATTTTTGGATGTGTCAAATATTGAAATTTTCGCTAATGAAAATTTCAAAAGGTGTCAAGAACGTGTATTTTCATTGCTCGATGTTCATGGCGTTGCACATGCACTATTCCATCTACAACCGGGTGCAGATATTGATAACAAAATTTTGGAATCATGGCAATATGCTAATAAGGTATGTCCTCATACTATATTACAAACTATTTCTAACGAGTTGTTTGATGTATACTGTAGCCGCAAAGAAGCAAAAGTCATTTGGGAAGCCTTGATTATAGAATTCACTGCCAAGGATGCTACCAAACAAAAGTTTGTGGTTGGAAGATTTTACCAATGGCAGATGAGTAACGAAAAGGAGATGAAAATTCAAATCAATGAATATAAAAAATTGCTTGAAAACTTGAAGGCTGAGGGAGTCACTCTACCAGAAAAATTTGTTGTTGGAGTGCTAATTGAAAAATTACCGGACTCATGGAATGACTACAAAAATAACTTAAAGCACAAACAGACAAATTTCACTATGGAGCAAATAGTGACTCACATCCTGATTGAAGACACCAACAGAAAGGAGTCATTCAAAGCAAAGGAGTTGGCGTTCAAAGCAAACTTAGTACAAGATCAAAGCAACAATAATAAAAGGTATGGTAATAAGTCTAATGGTTACAAGCCTTATAATTCCAATTTTAAGCAAAAGAAAGGCTCTTGTTTTACTTGTGGAAAACCAGGTCATCATGCCACACAGTGTAGGAGGAGAATAAAAAATGACAAAGAAAAGGGTTATCATCCTAAGACTAATTTAGCTGAAAGAGATGAAATTATTGCAGCTGTCATTTCTCAAGTAAACATTGTAGCACACATAAAAGAATGGGTGGTATATTCTGGGGCTACTCGGCACATTTGTGCGAATCGAGAAGCATTTGCCTCCTATATATCAATAGGGGATGACAGTGAAGTAGTCTACCTTGGAAACTCAAGAACTGCTAAAGTCTTGGGTAATGGTAAAGTGCTCCTGAAACTTACTTTGGAAAAAACTTTAGCCCTTATGGATGTGCTACATGTTCCTACAATGCGTGCAAACTTGATTTTCGTAGCCTTGCTTAATAAAGCTCGAGTGAAAGTGTCATTTGAATCTGGAAAGATCATACTGACAAAAAATAACGTGTTTGTGGGAAAAGGCTATTGTAACCAGGGACTTTTTGTACTTAATGTGTAATATCTCGCAAATTGAAAGAACTAGAAAGAGCTAAAATTAGAAAGAGTGATTTTTGGAAATAATAAAAATCTGGAAAATTGGTTAAGTTAAGTTGGAGTTTTTGGTAAACTTCAAATGAACATAACTCCTAGCTCAGGATGAGTTAGGTGAGTTTCCAGATATCGTAGGAAAGATCTTGGAATAATCTTTCCAACGCCGCTGAGTTTGCGTGATTCCAAGTTCGTATGAGTGAGTTATGCCTATTGAAAGTTGGGATGTTCAAATAAAGAAAGTCCAATCCGGATTTTAGAAAGGCATTATGGTCTTTTCACCACCCAATTAATTAATTTCGTTTTTGGTAATTAAGTTGGGGTCTAAACTGATTGGATTCAGTTTACGCTTTTGAGAAACAAGTTAGGGTTTTGAGAGAAGAGAAAAGAAGAGGAGAAAAGAGGAGAAGGAGCAAGGAATCGTCAAGTTCTTGAAGCTAGGCTCGTGGATTTCATCAAGGGGTGATCCCTACGAGGTATGTGAGTCTTTCATAGCGTTGGGTTCCTTCACCCACGCGCCAATCATGTTTATTTCAGCGAAGTTTGTTCTAGAAAGTTGAAAGTTAATGAATCTTGAATGGTGTTCTTGAAATTGGCCTTCGTTCTTGAGTTAGGTTGAGATTGAGGAGTTCCTTGAGGTTAAAATGTTGTTTTCCTTGAATTGTTTGAGTTAGATTCCTGTGTATACATACTGGGTATCTGAATCTAAAGAAAGGTTGAGAAGAATAGTCGAGTTTAGGTGAATTGGGACTGGAAAATGAAAGATGGAAAAGTCGGGCCAATCAGGGTAGTAGGGTCGCATCGCGGACCTGTCCCAAAATTTCACAAAAGATCTCCTCACGTCGCAGAGCGGTCACGGACCGTTCTGCCTCAAAAAGTATTTTCGCGATCAAAATTTAAATACACCTCCGCGTTGTGGAGTAGTTTCCAGGCAGTGATTTCTTGATCATTTCTCGTGTTTAGCTATCTAAAATCATTCCTAAACATCATGAGATATTTCCTATCACAAATCAATCCTTGAATCCATAATTCAATTCAAGGAAAGTTAAGAGTCAAGCTTAGAAGTTAAGAGTCAAGTTAAGAGAAGTTAAGAGTCATGTCAAGAGAAGTTAAGAGTCAAGTCAAGAGAAGTCAAGAGTCAAGTTAAGAGAAGTTCATAAAGTTTTCCAAAAGTCTTTTAATAATGTTTTAAACTTTGTTTTAAGACTTGAGTTTTGAGTTGAGTAAAGAGTAAAGTTGAAGTGCATTTCTTCAAAAGAGTATATCAGGACTATGTATTCCCAAAGAGTAAATGTTTTCACATTTAAACAAGAAACGAAACTGAGATTTCTAAAAAAGCCTTTGAGCTAGTTTTCAGTAAAGAGTAATAGTAAAGTTCATTCTTTAAAGATTATTCGGGAACTAAGTATTCCCAAGAGTTAAAATGTTTTCACATTTGAGCAAAAAAAAAACTGAGATTTCCAAGGGAGCTTTTAAGCTAAATTTTTGAGTAATTATCTCAAACCAAAGAAAGAGTTTTGTTTTTACAAACATATGAGCGAAAGTATATTTTGGGAGTAGTATTAAGCACCGATATGGGGACGAGCTTGAGTTCAGATAACTCACGTCTTCATAAACCATGTAGCTATCATGGGTAGTAAAATATCATACTTTTTAGATGACTCCTTAAGATGCTTTTAGCATAAGCTAGTGGATCCACTAACTTAAGCGTTCTATCTGACGACAAAGTATAGGACAGTTCTGGCAGCGTGGGCAAGACGTTGTATCACTACTTAGGCTCATATTGGTGGTTATCGATTAGAGAAACTCCCACATAAACTATATTACCTTGTTATATGAGTAAAGTTGAGTTTGTTATTGTATTTTCTTTAACGAACTAAGTTGCTTTTACAGTATTTTAAAGCTTTTCATATATTGCATGTGTTTTATTGCTTTATTATGAGTTGAGTTATTCATGAGTTGAGAAGAGCCAAGGTAAGTGTTTCTTTCAGAATATTTTCAAGCATATGCTATGTTTAGCATTCCAACTCGCATACTCGTACATTCAATGTACTGATGCCAGTTATGCTGCATCATCTTATGATGCAGACACAGGCAATCAGGATCAGCATCCAGCGCCTCATTGATCCAGTTGAGATCTTAGAGTCAGTTGGTGAGGCTCCTAGCTTTCTGGAGGATCCTTTTTATTACTTTCAATATTTTAGTTCATTAGGATGTCGTGGGTCTTGTCTCGATGTCCATCTCAGTTGTTTAGAGGCTTCATAGACCGAGTTAGTGATGTTAGTTCATGAGTCGTTACTTTCCCTTTTCAGTTAAGTTGAGACTTGAGTTGCCACTTTGGCAGTGAATGCTATTTATTACATTCTAAGTTATATTTAGAGCAGTTCAGTTTACTTGTTTTAAAAGTATTTATCTTGAGTAAAGTCTTCCGCTGAGTAAGTAAGCCAGGCCAAGGATTCACTTTGGGCAAGCAATGATTCTCAAGTGCCGGTCACGTCCAGGGTGTAGGCTCGAGGTGTGACAAACTTGGTATTAGAGCACAGATTCAAGAGTGCTAGGGAGTCTATGAAGCCGTGTCTGTAGAGTCCTAGTTATTGGTGTGAAACGCGCCACATCTATAATTAGTAGGCTACAACATTTAGGAATTCCTTCACTTCTTGCATATACTCACTTCGTGCGATAGAGTGTATCTCTATAAAAGACTCTTTCTAACTCGTGCTTACGCATAACCAATTTTGAGCTGGCCTATGGTAGAGAGTGCCTTCATGAGGCATTTCTTTCCTCGTGAGCTAAGAGAAGCAAAGAGATGCTTGCTAACATGAAGAGCAGGATGAGTTATTCGTTGTTGGGTTGCCTCGTCTGTCAGATTAGGAAAGTAAGGCATCCATGCTAGTAGGTGACATGGGCATAGCAAGGTTGATGATCCATGTGCAACAAGTTGAGGAGGACAAGTTGAAGGATAGAGAAGAGTTTAAGAATAAGAGGGCTAAGACATCTAGGAATGAATTCGGGCAGCAAAAGAGTAATGTGAACCGTTCGTCCTTTCAGCAAAAGAAAAAGGGATCTTCTTCATCATCTGCTAGTGCACTTGCACCAGAAACAAAGGTGAGTATAATGTTCAGAATTCGCAGAACTTCAAAGCTAGACCTGCACAGTCTCAAAGTAGTGTGGCACAAGGAGGTAATTGGGCTCCTACATGTGCTAGGTGATTTAGAAGAAGAAATTTATATGGTTCAACCTAAATGATGTATTATTTCTGGACAAGAAAATAAAGTTTGTAAATTAGTTAAATCGCTTTATGGCCTTAAACAAGCTCCTAAGCAGTGGCATGAAATATTTGATCAAGTCTTGATAAAAGATGGATTTTCTTCTATTGAAGTGGATAAATGTGTTTATACTAAAATGGTAGACAATGATTATGTGATAATATGTTTATATGTTGATGGCATGCTTATATTTGGTACAAGTTTGAATATTGTGCAGAGTACCAAATCATTTTTGTCTACTAATTTTGATATGAAAGATCTGGGTGAAGTAAACATGATATTGGGATTAAAATTATAAGAAATGAAGATGGTATAATGTTGTCACAAGAACATTATGTGGAAAGACTTCTTAAAAAAGTTTGAATGTTTTGAGGTGACACTTGTGACCACTCCTTATGATGCTAGCTCTCAATTGAAAAAGAATAAAGGTGACCCAATTGCTCAGTCTAAGTATGCTCAGATTGTTGGGAGTTTGATGCATTTAATGAATTTTACTAGGCCTGATATAGCCTATGTTGTGTGTACACTGAGTAGATATACTCATAATCCCAATAAAGAGCATTGGTCTGCATTATGTAGACTAATGAAATATTTGAGAGGAACCATGAATTATGGTATCATGTATAGTGGATTTCCTTCTACATTAGAAGGGTATTGTGATGCAAACTGGATCTCTGATTCAGAAGAGACAAAACCCACTAGCGGATATGTGTACACCTTAGGTGGTGGTGCAATATCGTGGAAATCAGCTAAACAGACGATCATTGCTAGATCGACTATGGAGTCAGAGTTTGTAGCTCTGGAGCTGGCTGGTTCTGGGGCTAAATGACTAAGAAATTTCTTAGTGAATATCCCTTTAATAAAGGATGAATTGCCCATGTGTTTATACACTATGATTGTCAAGCCGCAATTGCTATTGCGAAGAATAAATTTTACAATTGTAAGAGTAGACACATGCAATTGAGACATGATGTCGTTAAGCAGCTGCTGAGAGAAGGAGTAATTTCCATTGATTATGTGAAGTCAGAACTGAATTCAGTTGATTCACTGACGAAACCCGTGGGAAGAAAATTAATTCTTTAATCCTCGAAAGAGATGGGGTTAAGGCCAATATGATTGTCAGTAGAGATGGGAACCCAACCTTTTGATTGGAGATCCCATGAAGTAGGTTCATATGGGTAATAACAAGTCGATATTGACACTACGCACTAATAGAGAATGCTTGAACTTCTACTAATTATGAGGGATGAGTTATTAACTCTTAATGAATTCATAGTCCTTATGGATGGTGTATTTAAAGCAATATACACTCGATGAATTCACCTATATGAGAAGTGGAGTGAAGCCGCTCCTATGAGATTTTGGCCTAGTCTCTAGAGCTCATATGAAAAATCAGGCACGCACATGGCTTATTGGCGCAAAACCGTGTTGAACAACAAATTATGAGGATTAAAATGTGATTGGTAGAATCACTGACTTACATAAGAATAATTGGTTCATAGAAATTTTATATTTCACCAATAATTCTATAAGTTTGGTTCATAGTCCGAAAGACACCAAACCTATAACATTTTGATCATACAAAATAAAGCAAGTCGAGTTCTTCTGTTTAAAATTATTTTAAAATATATGAGGGATTGTTGGATATTTTAAAATAACTTTAAACCCATTATTGAGATCAACGCTTATGTCATATTAAATGACTTGGATGCCAAGGATTACTAAGTGCATCAGCACTTGCGTAATCAACTTGGGCACCAAGTTGATATTCCCTTTTTCCCCAAGTTAATATTTTCCTTTGCCTCCAAGTAGTTGCTGTCCACCGCCTTGCTCCTCTCTCTCTCTATATATATGGTTGGAATAGTCTTATAGCAAGACAACTTAAGAAAGAGTAATATATTTAGCCAACTATTAATATCTTCTCTCGACTTGCTTTCTTTTGTATTATTTATATTTTGTTGATTCATGTATCCTCTAATTAATTTAGAGAAGGCTTATTTAATTCTGAGGAAACATTTCACATTACTGAAATAGTTTCTTAGGACAGTGCCTAGCACGACTCAAGTATTTGAAGAAACCTTATCCCTATACAAGAACCAGGTTCTTGTACTTTGTTGCAACACAATAAAACAAAGATTTTATCGTGGAAACCTTCCTACCTCAAGGAAGGTAAAAACCACACCACAATCTTATTCACTTCAAGATTCACATCCTATTCAGGATTACAACTCAAAAGGAAACTAACTCTAGTACCTTTAACTCTCCAACGATTAACTATAATCGAACACTCAACTCTCCAAGAATTCAAACTCACTTCTTGTTACAGTTGTCTCACAACTCTCTCTTAACTCTACCCCCAAGAAGTCAAACCCACTTCTTGTTACAATTCTCTTAAGACTCTACTCTTCAAGAAGTCAAACCCACTTCTTGTTACAATTCTCTCAAGATTCTACTCCCCAAGAAGTCAAACCCACTTCTTGTTACACAATCTAGGAATTATTACAACTCAATAATAAACCTAGAAAAAATCAACAAAGAGTAATAACCCTAGACTTTAATTGACCAGACTTCAACATTCAATAGTTCAGAATGGAACATAACTCATGAACCTGGTCCTTGTTCTTCTGTGACGAAGCCTTGCAATTTTCTCCAATGACTATTGCTCTCAAGATGATAAATTTTGTGAATTTGCAATAGTTATCGTTTTGGCTTTGCTGGAAAATTCTCTCGATTTGTGTTTATGCAAAGACGACTTTTTTCCTTCAATGTCTTGAACCTTTTATAGAGTTTGATTTGCCTTCATCAACTTCTACAAGGAAGGGAATAACAAATCATTTTCCTTCTTGAACTTGTCTATATTTACTTCTTTCCTTATTTGACTTGAATTGCTACTTCTTTATTTCTTTCCTTCTTTAATTCCCTCCTCCTTTATTTCTTTCCTTATTTGTTTCTTTCCTTCTTTTCCTTCTTTATTTCTTTCCTTATTTGTTTCTTTCCTTCTTTTCATTCTTTATTTCGTTCCTTCTTTGATCCTGTGTTTCAGCTATTTCTTTATTTCCTTTTTCTCTCCTTTATTTATGCACTTTTTCTTGTTTGCCGAATCTCTCATATTTGTACAGGTTGACTGCAGTCACGTGTGAGAACCTGGTTTACCTGATAGAGTACACATAAGACATCAAGTAGTGAATCGTGTTCACTTTATCAATCATCAAAACTACTTTATATGTTCTCCTACTTCCCAATATTTCCCCCCTTTTTGATGATGATAAACAATGATTTGTCACACATCAAGACTCTTTGTCAGTCATCAAAACTACAAACCATCAAGACTCTTTGTCAATCATCAAAACTACAAACTTCATATTCTCTCATTCCCCAACAATTTCCCCCTTTTTGATGATGACAAACTATGCATATTATGTCTCTAACCCACATCATATAACTTCCCCCTTTTGGCATCATTGAAAACCAATAACCAAAGAACTCGATTAACATTCAATGAGTGCAATATCATTTTAACTCATGGCCACTTGGGCAACACTTTCAAGTACACTTCTGTTAACAATAAAGTAAGTTCATCTGAGGATATTAACCATCTTAAACTCACACATAATCAAGATCTTTAATGAGAGACAAAATAAACAAATATGTACCAGTTTAAGCCCTTAGAGCCCTAAATCAAAAACATATGATATCATGAGTATGAGACAGACATAAGCACATCAGAGAGTCAAAGAGTCTAAAAAAAATTGAGGATAAGGATTGGGATGACTAAAGTGAGGAGGAAAGGGATATTTACTACCATTAATAATTTTTTCAGTATGCCCATTATGCACCAGCTCCTTCGTTCTGATCAGTTTTCTTAGAATGTGAAATTTCATCAAGAGCCACATTAGGTCCATCATCATTTAAGCATAATCAGATTCAAGAAGATCAGGTGAGTATTCTCAAGCATTAGGACCAATAACAATTGAGTTATGAAGCTCTCTTTCTTTGAACTTTTCATTTTTTTTTAATTCTACTCCATAATATTTTCACTCCTCCATGGCCTTTTTCTTGATGACATTTCGAAGGAGTACCAACTACAAGTAAGAGATTCATCATATTTTGGTGCAATACAGATGTGTTTATCAATAATGAAGGCAAGCACCGATAATAGTTTATTCTTATGAGAATTGTTCCCCCTAGAGATAAACTGGTTATACACTTGGAATGAATGAAATATCAATTTAAAATTTGTGAACCTGGTTCAGATGTGAGAGGTAAAGCAAGGTTCCCCCTGAATTAAAGCATGAGTGGCTTCAAGACTAAGGTTTTCATCATTAGAGCGGTCTGGGATTGAATGATGCTTATTGTCAAAGAGAGGGTTCTTGGTGATTTTTAAAAGAGTTGGATTTTGATGATCAACCAAGTTCACTAATGCTTATGTTTGACTCAAACTCAGGAAATTCATGCATTGAAAAAGAATGGTACATACCTGAGTATTACAGAGAAACCAGGTTCCCATTTTGTGTGTTTATCAATGATTTACTTAATGTTGTTAGCAAAAGAGTAGGGATAATATCCGCAGACCTTCTAAACATTGTTTGAGATGTGCCTGGAGTGTGTACATGTTACAGTACGAGACTGAGTTAGCAAATATTCATTGTATAAACACTCAACTCTCCAAGAAGTCAAACTCACTTCTTGTTACAATTCTCTCACAACTCTCTCTTAACTCTACCCCCAAGAAGTCAAACCCACTTCTTGTTACAATTCTCTCAAGACTCTATTTTCCAAGAAGTCAAACCCACTTCTTGTTACAATTCTCTCAAGACTCTACTCCCCAAGAAGTCAAACCCACTTCTTGTTACATAATCTAGGAATTATTACAACTCAATAATAAACCTAGAAAAAATCAACAAAGACTAATAACCCTAGACTTTAATTGACCAGATTTCAACATTCAATAGTTCAGAGTGGAACATAACTCGTGAACCTGGTCCTTGTTCTTCTGTGACGAAGCCCTGCAATTTTTCTCCAATGACTATTGCTCTCAAGATGATAAATTTGTGAATATGCAATAGTTATTGTTCTGGCTTTGCTGGAAAATTCTTTCGATTTGTGTTTATGCAAAGACAACTTTTTTCCTTCAATGTCTTGAACCATTTATAGAATTTGATTTGCCTTCATCAAGTTCTACAAGGAAAGGAATAACAAATCATTTTTCTTCTTGAACTTGTCTATATTTACTTCTTTCCTTATTTGACTTGAATTGCTACTTCTTTATTTCTTTCCTTATTTGACTTGAATTGCTACTTCTTTATTTCTTTCCTTATTTGACTTGAATTGCTACTTCTTTATTTCTTTCCTTCTTTAATTCCCTCCTCCTTTATTTCTTTCCTTATTTGTTTCTTTCCTTCTTTATTTCTTTCCTTCTTTATTTCTTTTCTTCTTTATTTCTTTTCTTCTTTGATCCTGTGTTTCAGCTCTTTCTTTATTTTCTTTTTGTCTCCTTTATTTTTGCACTTTTTCTTGTTTGTTGCATCTCTCATGTTTGTACAGGTTGACTGCAGTCACGTGTGAAAACCTGGTTCACCTGATAGAGTACACATAAGACAACAAGTAGTGAATTATGTTCCCTTTATCAATCATCAAAACTACTTTATATGTTCTCCTACTTCCCAACATTTCCCCCCTTTTTGATGGTGATAAACAATGCTTTGTCACACATCAAGACTCTTTGTCAGTCATCAAAACTACAAACCATCAAGACTCTTTGTCAATCATCAAAACTACAAATTTCATGTTCTCTCATTCCCCAACAGTATTATATAAATATATATATATATATATATATATATATATATATATATTACTTAAGAATATTATTGTAGTAGTATTCATCCTAATTCTGGTATTATTATTTTGATATTATATTTTCCCATCTATTATATATTATATTTTTCCAACAGTAATTATAATATAATAATGGGAAATGGATTAGCAAGATTAATATGTCCAGAGGTGTAATTAGGATTTTGAATTTTACAAGAAAAAATATGTCCTCTCTAGATTTTAATCCGTGCAGGATAGTAAAATATTATCTTGAAAGATTGTTAAAAACTATACTCCTTCTATCTTTATTTACTTGTTCATTTTTTACGTTGCACACTTATTAAAAATAATAATAACCCATTTTCAACCCACCCAAGTTTGAACCAATCCGTCCATGTGCCAATACTAAGTGTGAAATACATCGATAATCAATTAATTTATCAATGAATTTTATTTAATATACTATAATTACGGTATATTCAAGTTGACATCTAAACACATGATAAGGTAAATCTAAACACTTTTTGCTCAAAGTTTGTAGAAAAAAGTGAGCATGCTCTCAAACATCCATTAAGTAGACACTACTAGAAATCATAAAATTAGCTACAAGATTTATCGATAATTACTTGTTAATCAATCGTTAAATAGCTCGTAACTAATTGAATTTTCAAATAATCCACTGCTAATTCAAAAGTGTTTGATTGAACTACTTATTGACTAGACCACGCCATAATTTGAGTATCTAAATAATATATATTGACAAATTTCAAGAGATTATCGATAAAAAATTTTATTTTTTATTTTTTATTATTCATTTTTCATTTTTCATTTTGGTAGTGGTAGAATCTTTTTTGTCAATTACCCCACGGTCTTGATTTGTGGGTCACTTTATATGATACATATAGCCTCATAAATTTTAAAGTCCTTATTGTTAAGTACACACGTGATGTTGTACGTGTTTTTGGTACGCGAGATAAGGTGAAATTCTTAATACTATAGTCTATTGTTTGTTAGTTTTGAACATGACATTTAAAACAACTACTTTAAGATGATAAAACTCACTTTAAATGTTGCGACATTATTTAACTTGGTACAATATTTAAGAATTTAAAAAAAAAAAATTGTGGTCTAAAATAATTCCTAGATATTTGTGTAGTTGTAAACTATTTCATTAAGAGTAAAAGAGAATTTTAAAGTCAAATAGTTTCTAATAGTAAAATAACATTTTTTTTTGGGACGAACTAAAAAGGAAAAAGTGTCACCTAAAATGGGACATATGACGTATTCATCAAAATAATACATTAGATTACAATTCAATACAACACAACATAACATATACAATATAATATACTGGTGTATGTACCACAAATTACAGTAAAATACAGTTGAAATTAAAGTGAATAAGAAAATATTCAGCTTGATGCGCGAATATCTTGTTCTCTTTGATAAGATTCAAGTCGACTATTATATAATAATCTATATTGATTCAGTAATATAATTTTTTACTTATCCCCTCTAGGTTACAACAAGTCAACACGGCCGTGTGACTCAAACAACTCCGAATTAGTTGGAGAGTCCATAGCTCCTCCAAAAGAACACCTTTCTTTAATATAAAATTTCTCTCAACTCTCTCTTCCACTACACTAACTTAAAAATATAAACACGTACAATATAATATTTTTCATCCACTTCTCTCATTTTTTTTTCTCTATTCTTCTATCTCAACAAAAGGAAGAAAACATCTTTTATATAGGTGTATGGTTTCTTTCACAAATAAATATCAAGAATGTGGATAGTCAATATTTGAGGATTAGTTGAAAAATTAGAAGAAGATAATAATGAGAATATGTCATTGTGGTTACATGGGTTAGAAAGAATTATATCATCATTTTCTTCAATTTATGCCTACTAATTATCATGCACTTAATAATTTAATTTATAATATTAAAATGATCAATAACATCAATACAATACATCATGAAATCATAAGCAATAAGCATCCAAACATAACTTCAATATATTCAACCACTCATATATTGTACTTATCAAAATAATACAGTGTGATACACCATAACATAACACAATATGTTATTAAATCATAATTATTGTACTTGCCTTCCATTTATTATTTCCTTATTTGTTTATAGCCTCATAAATTTTGATGTGTCATTGTGATGTCCTTATCAATCAATAAATACATGATGTTTCCTATTGGAGGGGAGTTGTTCCCTCAAGCTGCAGGGAGAATCACACATTATGCATGTGCTTAAAAAATAGAATTATCTAGTTTGTTTGCTATTTATGTTAGTAGTTATGTATCCACGTCTGATGATAATATAGCCATAAGCCACATATGATAGTAATGTAGCCACGTCTGATGGTATGACACAGTATTTTCTTGTAGTGAGAAAAGTTAATTATTTTCTTCTATCCAATTGATGTGATGTATATGATCTCACACACGGTTTAAGAATGAAAGATTTTTGAAAATTGTGATTTAAAATAAATTATAGAAATTTATGTGGTTATAAATTATTTTATCAAGAGTAAAATGGAAATTTAAATTTATATTATTACAAAATATAAAAAAATATGACACTATTTTTGGAACTGATTAAAAAGAAAAATGAGTCATATAAATTGAGACATAGAGAGTACTTAAAATATGTTACCTCATTTAATTATATCCGGTTAGCCTCAATAAATAGTGAAATCACATTCACATTTCCTTTTAAATAGTATAAGATCGTTCATTTAAAATTCATTATTTGCACAAAAAACACACAAACAAAACATGAATTCCCATAGAAATTACTCATTATTACAACAATTCAATTATAAGATACACACGGCTAAAGAAACACAAATTTCGACAAACATTTTGTCAGAAATCCCATATATACCAATGGTATTCTAACATGAACGTTCATAAGAAATTTACGTTTTTATTATTCTAACATATATAAAACAAAGAACTCTAAAGCTAAAGGACGACAACAATTCAAACATAAGATACACACTATTATAAAAACACGAATTCCAAATGAAATCCATTGAAAATGATGAAGACATTTTCGATGAATATTCTGTTAAAAATCCCATATATACTAACAGTACTCTGACAAAAACGTTCATTAGAAATTCACGCTTAGCGTATCAAAGACCACAATAAGCCTTGAAAGCATCATTGGGAGCTGCATAGCCAGCTTGGGAAGTAACATACTCAGATAATCCAATCATTTCAAATGGCTTGAAGAGTAAAGGGTGTTCTTCATCGACAAGTTCTTTTGGGGCCTTTATAAAGTGACCTGGTTTCGAGAATGAAAATAATTGAATGGAGAATCTATCATTTACTCCAACCATTTTTACCTTGTGGATGGGAGAATGCAGTCGACCATTTGTCCATGCCTGTATAAATTCACGTCATCAGTGCATAAAACGCAAACACATTTATTTGAAGGATCCAACATTTTAGAGATTCGAAAAGCATAGGCTCCAACAAATATCAATATTCATTTTTCAGTTTTGCATAAAAATATTAAATATGTAGGTAGTTCCATTTAATATTCGAGAAACATAGGTTAATTCCAACAAATATCAAGATTCATTTTCAATTTTGCATGAAGAAATTGAATATTTTGTTTGGTATATTCCAACCTTGGATATATTCTTCACAAATATCATTTGGTATACGTCAGATCCTCTAAAACCTAATATTTTTGAAGATTTCGAGTAACACAAATTTCAGCAAAGTAATAAGACTAGTTAAAAATAAAATAAGTAACACTTACTTTGAATGAGTCACCAGACAGAACAACATAAGAATTTGGTGAAATATTGACATCAATCCACTCTCCATTTTTGTTGATTTGCAAACTATTGACTTGATTTTGTGATATAAAAGTCAAGAAGTTACCGTCTGTGTGGCCATTCAATCCATCATGTCTAATATTTTTTTCATGATCTCCACTAATTATTGGAGATCCCTTGTAATGTGTAAATCTAAATCTCATATAATTAAGATCTAACAATTCATCAATATGATTTTCTAATCCCAAATTCTCCAAAATCATCCTTTTCAACATTTCATCCAATTCCATAAGTGGATTTGAGTAAGCTTTTACCAAATTGCTGCAAAAATTTATCACATGACAAAAATAACTTTATCACTACTCCACGACTCTAATCAATGCACAAAATAATTTTATTTAAAAATAAATAAATAAAGTAGACATACCAGAAATCAGGATTACCATGAGGCCAAAAGATATTAGCAAAAGTTTCAACATTTTGAGGATTAAGCAAATCAGGAATACACAAACTCTCATACAATGGCAAGTGTGGAATCATTCCTATATAGCCTTCTAATGGTATTTCTGAATAATTTTTCACTTTGATCTCTAAAGGAAATTCAAATAATTCTTTTGAAATACCAAAAATACTCTCTCTAATTTCATTTGAAATTTTATCATATATTGCTTCAAAACAACCATATTCTTTTAAAGCTTCAAAAACTTGAACTTTTATGGATTTCCATAGTGGAGTGTTTGGTTTTAGTTCTGGATTAGAAAAATCTATGGTGGGAATCTTAACTTTGGTAGATGCCATTGAAAGAAATAAAGAAGGAATTAAAGACTTCACAATGTGAATTATTAAAGGGGGGGATAGAGAGTATATATAGACAAATAAATTAGCACCTTGTTTGGATGGTTCTGTATTGTACTATTAGTTTAAATATAATGATTATATATTTTGATTGTTACTTAAATTTATTGTATCGTACTGTCTAAATTCATTTTTAAGTAACGACGAAAAATCTCATTTTATGTAACGATCGATTTAATATTGATTGTGTCGTTACCATAATATTTTTTTCTTGTTTTATCTATATATACTTCTTATTTAATAATTTTACTTTATTCTTTACCCTACTTTTTTTTATACGAAAAGACACCAAACTTTGAATGTATTTACTTAAAGAAGGCAAAAGGCATAAATTGCCCCCTAAACTTGTACCTAAAAGTCATTTACACACTTTAACTAATGGGGCAACCTATTACACACCTTAAGTACATAAAACTATATTTATTTCCCCCTTCCGTCAGCCAACCCAGGACATTATGCCTAGAGTGAGAGCCACTCGCCTTCTAGTGAAGCCACGTAGTAAAAGACCCCAATCCGATTCATTTGACCCAAATCTGTTTCTTTTCACCCAAACCCGATTATTTTCACCCAACATATTCCAATCTCGCCGGCGTTGTTTTACTGTTTTGAGATAATGTTATCTACTTTTGATTAAGGCATTTTCACAAATAATTTTTTGCAAATGGAAGAAGACGGTGTCGTTACAGTGTACAATGGCAGCGCCATTACTGATACCAAGAAGAATCCGTTCTCGATCAAAGTTGGAATTGCTCAAATGCTCAGAGGAGGAGCAATTGCGGAGGTTACCACCGTCAACCAAGCGAAGATTGCCGAGTCGGCCGGAGTTTGTTGTCTTGTCGTTTCGGAGCCTAAAGGGCTCAGAATCTGGCGCATGCCCGACCCATCTCTAATCAAGGAGATCAAGTAGGCAGTTGCGCTTCCTGTAATGGCGAAAGCCCATGTCGGTCATTTTGTTGAAGCCCAGATCCTTGAAGCTATTGGAATTGATTATACAGATGAGAGCGAGACTTTAGCACTAGTAGACAAAGATCATTTTGTCAACAAACATAATTTCCGCGATCGCAAACAAAGCCTAGTCAAGCTTATTCGAGCCATTGTATCACCTTAATAAGAATTAATGTGAATCAATCAACTAAAAATTCAAAATACGAAATAGATAAAAATGAATCAAAATGAAAAAGAGAGGAATGAATCAAAATGGAAAAGATATGAATGAATAATAATGAAAAAGAGTTACCTTTGATTCAAAAGAAGAAATTTTGAACTATGTTTGAATCTAGGGTTCTTGATTCAGATTTTTGGGTGAAAATTTAGGGTTCTTGTTCATTAGGGTCAGGTGGGTGTATTATAGGAAGAGAATGGAAATATAACTGTTGGGTTGGGTTTTTTATATTAAAAAAATAAATAAAAATGATTTTATTAGCGTGTTGACGTGCTCAACTATGTGGAGCGAAACGCGCCCTGGGTTGGGTGACGAAAGGGGGAAATAAATATACTTTAATGTACTTAAGATGTGTAATAGGTCGCTCCATTAGTTGAAGTGTGTAAATGATTTTTGGGTACAAGTTTAGGGGGTAATTTATGCCTTTTGCCACTTAAAGAATGGGCTAAATGTTAAGTGAACACTTACTATGAATTGAAGGGAGTATAAAATAGTCTAAGTCATTTTTATTTCTTCTATTTATATTTCTATAATTTGTTATCTTTATTTTCATATTTCTTACTTCATATAGTCAATTATTGGGTTCAAGTGGTCGAGTAAAAAATAAAAATAAGGCAATTCATCCAATTTCAATTGGTATTGGAGCAAGGTCTTACAATTATTTGTCTATAGTGCAATGTTTGGTTTTAACTCTTCATTATAGAAATCTATTATTGGAACTTTAACTTTGGTACAAGTGAAATTTACTCCCTCTGTCCAACAATATTTATCCACTATTGAGTTTGCACACATTTTAAGAAATTATAAATATAAAATTTCTCCCTCTCTTCCACTACACTAACTTCAAAATGCAAACACTTGCAATATAATATTTTTCATCCACTTCTTTCATTTTTTTTCTCTGTTCTTCTATCTCAACAAAAGGAAGAAAACATCTTTTATATAGGTGTATGGTTTCTTTCACAAATAAATGTCAAGAATGTGGATAGTCAATATTTGAGGATTAGTTGAGAAAATTAGAAGATGATAATAATGAGAATATGTCATTATGGTTACATGAGTTAGAAGTATTATATCACCATTTTCTTCAATTTATGCCTACTAATTATCATGCACTTAATATTTTAATTTATACTATTAAAATGCTCAATAACATCAACACAATACACCATGAAATCATAAGCAATAAGCATCCAAACATAACTTCAATATATTCAACCACTCATACATTGTATTCATTAAAATAATACAGTGCGATACAACGTAACACAAAACAATATGTTATTAAATCATAATTATTGTACTTGCCTTCCATTTATTATTTCCTTATTTGTTTATAGCCTCATAAATTTTGATGTGCCATTGTGATGTCCTTATCAATCAATAAAACACACGATGTTTCCTATTGGAGGGGAGTTGTTCCCTCAAGCTGCAGGGAGAATTACACATTATGCATGTGCTTAAAAAATAGAATTGGATGGCTAACTTGCTAGCACGCCACTTATGCTAGTAGTAATGTAGCCACACGTTTGATGATAAGATAGCCATAAGCCACATATGATGGTAATGTGGCCACGTCTGATGGTATGACCTATTATTTTCTTGTAGTGAGAAAAGTTAATTATTTTCTTCTTTCCAATTGATGTGATGTAGTAAGATCTTACACAGGGTTTAAGAATGAAAGACTTTTGAAATTTGTGATTAAAAATATGTTACCGTCTTTAATAATACTCGATTAGCCTCAATAAATAGTAAAATCACATTCATATTTCAATTGAAATTGTATATAATTAAGAGTAAATTTTAGGAATAGCAAACAAGAAAATCATTTAGCGCTCACTACAAGAAAAATAGCTTTAATGAGAGAAAATTACGTTGTTAAAAGTCTTATTCCAATCGTATAACAAGTTTTTTGATATATAATTTGCTTCAAATGATTCACATTTGCGGAATGTTAAATTTTAAAGAAGGAAAAGAAGAGGCAGACTAAGAACAAAGAAGCAACATCAACATAAAGAAGATGAGGGACTAAAAAAGCTAAAGTAAACCTATTGGGCTCACATTTCACATAATTTTACCTAAAATATTTGGAAATCTTACACAAACCTTGCAGTGTTAAGAGCTAATTACATAATATTCGTACTTTTTTCAAATTACAAAAATTCTTTAAATTTGGTGGATTCATGATACATCCAAATCCCGATACATCGCGTCCCAATTTCAGATACATCCCCCAACATCTCGATATATTGCATCTCGATTATGGATACATCACTCAACGTCCCGATACATAATTCAACGTCTCAATACATCGCATACGTTCCGATACATCACTCAACATCCCGATCACGTATGTCCCGATACAATGCGTAAAGTGATGTATCTGTGAATATGAGTGAGTAGATATTTTTTGTATTATTTTCAAATGATAAAATTTTTTAGAAAATATGGTAAAAATAAGTTGTGTATTTAAGTAATTCACTATATTGTTAGTATGTGGAAATTAGAGCAAAGTCTTGTTACATGTTATATTTAATCGTATAATAAGTTTTTTTGATATATAATTTGTTTCAAATGATTCACATTTGCGGAATGTTAAATTTTAAAGAAGATGAGGGGCTAAAAAAGCTAAAGTAAACCTAATGGGCTCACATTTCACATAATTTGACCTAAAATATTAGGGAATTTTTACACATCTTATAGTGATAAAAACTAATTAATTATATAATATCTGTCACGCCCCGAGTCTACACCCTGGGCAGGACCGGCACTCGGAGACCATTGCTGGCCCCAAGCGAACCCTTGACCTGACTTTCTTAACTCAGCGGAAACTTAACTCAACAGCATAACTTAATGCAATGAAAGGGTTTCAAAACAACCCAACTGATAATAACTAGCCAACAAGGCAACTCGGGTCTCAAAATAGAATATTTACATATATACATGCATGAGAGACTCAAAACTAACTGACTGGCTGTCTATGATGCCTCTAACAATACTGAGATGGATGTTGGGACAGACCCCGCAACATCCTAATAAAACAAAACTAGGAACACAAAATATCCGAGTCCTCCGGAAAGCAAGGAGGCTCACCACTGACTCTGGAGTGCTTAGCTGGATCAACGGCGTGCTGGAGGCTGATCCTGGGTACCTGCGTCTGCATCATAATAAGATGCAGGCCAACTGGCATTAGTACATTGAATGTACGAGTATGCGAGCTGGAAAGCTAACTCACAACTTAAGCTTGAAAGGAGTAAAAGAGAACACTTACCTTGGCTCTGTTCAACTCATGAAAGACTGAACTCAATATATAAAGCAATAAGACACATGCAATATATAAAGCTTGTAAAACTCTTAAAACATGACGTAAAAATCATATTTATATTATCATGAAAATACCATGCTTCCTCTCAAGGTCTACTTGTGCAATGTATGAATGAAGTCCCATACCCTCATCCACACTAAGCAGAACCCTCGAGGAACCAAGCTATTTCTACTGTGGGAGTTTCTCTAACCAACAAACCACCACTATGAAACTAAGTGGTGCTACAACGTTTTACCTCACGTTGCCCGAGGACCATCATATAC
>JAJOOO010003412.1:0-20120 GCA_029582685.1 Solanum piurae
ATGACCCATCTGAAGCCAAAAATTGTAATGAACATGTTTAGCTAGGAATCCACTTGAAATGGAAGCAATTCTTTTGATTAAAGGAACAAAGAAGTAAACTAATAATGATGTGGAGAAACACTTTTTAATAAGCGTGAAGTTATCTGAAATAAATGAATCTTGAAGGAGGCATGCTCTTCCCACTCATAGTTGTTTACTTTTGGCTAATATTGATATCATTGGTATATTAACAATTAGTATTTTGGTAGAACAATTTTTTGAGAAAGATTTAGGTAGAACAATTTGTTCTGTGTATTGTGACAAACGTTTCTATGGATTTCTCTGATATACTTATGTTTCTCAATATTATTGATTTGCTTGCTCACATAAAATGTTATCAAAGGCGCGCTCAAGCCCGGAAGCAAGGCTCTAAACGTGTTGAGCGCTTCAACTCGCTTAATGTGCGCTTCAGTGTCGTCGTCAAGGTTCTAAGGCATACTTTTCCTTGCCAATGAGCCTTTCTGATGATATAACACTAAACAATTGATATTTCACTTTATCCTACCTTTTTTTTAAAATTTATTTGTTCACATATTTGTCATCATGCTTATAATTATTAGTCTTGGACTAAACATATATATTTATAATTTTTTTCTCGCTTTGCGCCTTTTTTCATTGAACCCCATGCTTCACTTGCACTTAACGCCCCAACGAACTTTAGAGCGTTTTTGCGCTTTTTGCTTTTGATAACACTGATCACATAAAGAATGTTATTACCTAATGGGTGCTTTTCCACCTCAAATTGCTACATGGATGACTAGTATTACTGATTAATTTATTCTTTGTACTGTGACAATTTTTTCTATGGATTTCTCTGATGCTTCCTTTTCTCAATATTATTGATTTGCTTGATCACATAAAGAACCTTTGCACCCAAGTGAGTGCGTTTCCACCTCCAATAGCTAATTGGATGACTAGAATTTCTAATTCGTTGAACTTCATTTGGCTATGGAGCTGCATCTCTTGTGGTACAATAGAAATCAGCTTAGCATCGATAACTAGTATGAGGTGGCGCATAATTTTGTTAGTGGCAGCGAATTAATTTATTGATGATAACCACCTTGCAATTCCCTAAGATGTTTGTCTGAAATGACATTCCAGGTTTGGGCAAGAATATGGTCTGTTCTGGCTACTCATTTTATTTTTGCTGGGAGCCATCCTGAGGAGAAAGTTGCTATGTATGCCATAGATTCTCTTCGGCAACTTGGTATGAAGTATTTGGAACGTGCTGAACTTGCCAATTTTACCTTCCAGAATGATATCTTAAAACCATTTGTCGTTCTTATGCGAAGCAGTCGAAGTGAAACTATAAGGAGACTTATTGTGGATTGCATTGTGCAAGTACGTATGCGTCTTATCGTTTTCTTGAGTTGCTTTTTTATTTTTTGTGGGGGAAATATACTGATTCCTGCATGGTAGCAGATGATAAAGTCGAAGGTGGGAAGTATTAAGTCTGGTTGGCGAAGTGTGTTCATGATATTCACAGCTGCCGCAGATGATGAACTAGAGTCGATTGTTGAGAGTGCTTTTGAGAATGTTGAGCAGGGTATGGAGAGCTTTTTTCATTTTTAAAATTGCTTCTGCATGTTTCTCACTTATAGTATTAATGTTGAAATAATGTTGTAGTTATATTGGAGCACTTTGATCAAGTAGTTGGAGATTGCTTCATGGACTGTGTCAATTGCTTAATCAGATTTGCTAATAACAAGACCTCCCACAGAATTAGCTTGAAGGCAATTGCACTACTTCGTATATGCGAGGATCGTCTTGCAGAGGTTTGTTGGCTGGGTCTCACTTAGTTGAGGAGGCTTCCCCTTCTTGTCAATTCCATTTTCATTCATTATTTTATTTTCAATTAGTATTCCTAGTATGCCATGTATGGTTTATGACAGTTGATTTTCCAAGTAGGGGGGGCGGGGGGACCCAAGCAAATGTGTAAATTAACCTTAAATTTGAAAACTTTGTAAGAATCACTATAATGGAATGCCCCAGATAATCTAGCAATTTTATATAAACAAGGTATATCTAACTCTGACAAATGGGATATATGTGATATTTAGGTGACTATTTTCAGGTGTCGTATGTAGAGATCTTCTCTTACTTCCGATTACCATCCTCATGCTGGCTATCTGGCGTTCAGTTACATAGTTAAGGCTCTGTTATCCCCTAAAGGAATTGCATAAGATTTTTCTGATCTTATTCAGTGTAAAATGAATTTCAGGGTCTTATACCTGGTGGTGCTCTGAAGCCAGTTGACACTACTGAAGATGAGACTTGTGACGTCACAGAGCATTTTTGGTTCCCAATGCTGGCTGGTCTCTCTGATCTGACCTCTGATCCTAGACCAGAAGTTAGAAACTGTGCACTTGAGGTTCTATTCGATTTGCTGAACGAGCGAGGTGGCAAATTTTCATCCACATTTTGGGAGAACATTTTTCACCGCGTTCTATTTCCGATTTTTGATCATGTCAGACATGCTGGAAAAGAGAACCTGAGCTCTACTGATGAATGGCCACGTGAAAGTAGCATTCATTCACTCCAATTGCTGTGTAACCTGTTCAACACTTTTTACAAGGTATGAGAAGTGGTTGATAAGGAATGTGTTAATTAGCTGCTACTTCTGAAAGCTAGATTTTCTTTATTTGATCCATACAATCTGTTTTAAGTTCAATTAATTAAAAAATGATGAGTTTAAGTCCAATTCCCGACCTTCTGTAGAGTAATTATTTGCCTAATGACTTGCATATGTGTGATAGTATGGGCGTGCTTTTAGTGTGATCTTATGACTTGTTTCTCATCTCCCCAGATCTTACTATGTGGGGGTGTTTCCCCTGTTCTGTCTGTGTTGTTTCATTACTTCCCAGTATGCTTTGGCAACTGTACTAGGCTAAACCAGTGTGCCCATTGGTCTAAAAAACCAAGCTAGTGTGTGAATCAAAGTACTTTGTAATCAATTATTTGACTATTATAACCGTGCACTTGCATCATATTCTTTGTCCAGCATTCTCCAATTTGGATGTTTGCTTTATGGTGTAATCAATTATCTGAATTGCTTGATAAGCTTGTTGCCTGATTCACCACCATCGGGGGTAGTTACATTTGGAACTGCACTAGGCCAAACCAGTGTGCCAATTGGTGTAAAAAACTAAGCTAATGTGTCAATCAGTGTACATTGGACCCATCTGGTGACCTCCTCCACTCGTGCGAACATAGATTGCTTGATACTCATCCTTTTTACGCCCCTTACCTGGGAAAATGTTGTTTTCAAGCCATTTCACTTACTGTTGAAGTGTTGGTTGTAGATTCTTAGGCTTCTGATGAAAGGAAACAACTTAAAGTAATTTTATAAATCTGCTACAATTCCCTTCCATCCAAATAGTAGAATATCATGGATTGCTTTGGCAAAGTGTTAGGAAAATTGTTGAAGATGAATTTGAATAAGAAGGTTTAACTTTCTCTTTTGTTGATGAAGGTATAAAGTGTCATGGAGCTGTAACTATTGGTTTTTACGGTTTAGAAAGAATCATTTGATATTTATCAAAATCAAGTTTTCTATCTTGATACGAACTTCTCAAGATTAAACTTAATCTACAGTTTGTGATAACACTTATGGTCATTATATTTGCTAAACTTCACGTGTCCATAGGTATTGCTACCTCTCAGCCAATTAGACATGTTTCTTTGGATTTGGCACTGAATGTTAATAGATCAGGTAAAAGCAAGTTCCAGCTTTTGTGTGAGGCCCATCATAGATAAATATCACACTCAAGTTCCTTCCGCTTCTGGTGCTGTAATCATATTGCTGATTATTTCATGAAAAAAGAGATGCTCTCTTTTCTCACTTGTTCTCTGTTTAAAGCAGGAGAGGGATATGGGCCATATTAAGTTGATGTATCTAGGTATAAGTGGAAAGTAGGGTACTTATTTTTGGGTAAGTGGGCAAAATTTGGACAACCCAAAAAATAGACAAAATAGTTAATTTAGATTCAAAGGATTATCTTTTCCCACTCATGCCACTGCAATATCCGTCTTTTCTGATACGCCCTCTGTCCCATTTTATGTGGCACCATTTGACTTGGCACGGTGTTTAACAATAAAAAGGAAGACTTTGTGAACTTGTGGTCTAAAACAATTCTTAGATATTTGTGTGGTTGTAAATCATTTCATTAAGGGTGAAAGGGGAATTTTAAAGTTAAATTGTTTCTAATTATAGTAAGGTGACATTCTTTTTGGGACGGACTAAAAAGGAAAGGGTCTCACATAAAATGGGACAGAGGGAATAAGTAAGATTTTCTAATACCAACCGAATTTTAAACTCCTTTATTCATACTCAAGCTCCCTCTTATAGTCTTCGAAGGCTTCTCTATCTACTGCTTTTGGTAACTCCCTATAGCACACAACTCATATTCAAAATTTAGAAATTAATCTCTACGTAGAACCTGATGAGAAAGATAACTTCAGCAGAAGCCTGGTGTTGCAGTGTTGGTCCATGCTTGATGATTGCAAGAGCAACAGTCCTGGGCTGAAGAATGAGGCAAAGTCCTAGATCACTTTGAGCTCATGGTCCACTTGTATTATGTATGTTATGTCACCTAAAATGCCAGTTTGTTGAACTCACAAATGTTGCCCCCTGATTCTGCTGTATTTTGCTGTTCATACCCAATAATGGAATTTGATAAGGAGTCTCATGTTGAAAGTACAGCGTCACATGTATCGTGCATACAAATCCTCTGTTATGCAGTTCATTCCCAATAGTGAAATTTGTTTTGGAGTCTTACCTAGAAGGTGTACCACCATCACTATGTGTATTGTGTATGCAGGTCATCTGTAATTTTTATATCAATCTGTGGTTTTATTAGGATTTATAAGATTGTAAATTTGTAACTAACAATTTTATTTACGAGAAGCCTACTGCAGCAGATTATGTTTTATATTTGGCACCAGATTGTCATGCCTTTGTTGTTTCATGTGATTTTCTTTAAAAAGTGTTGCAATCTCTATTTTCTGAGGTTTTGAAAATTTCTAATTCATGAGCATTTTGGTTGTAGAATGTGTGTTTCATGCTGCCCCCACTGCTGGGTTTGCTTTTAGATTGTGCCCAAAAATCTGATCAGTCTGTAGTTGCAATCTCTCTCGGTGCATTGGTGCATCTTATTGAAGTTGGTGGACACCAATTTAGTTACAATGATTGGGATACCTTGCTGGAAAGCATAAGGTGCAATTCTAATTTTATTAAGTTGTCGGTTCTTTCGTTCTTTCTGGTAGACTATTTTATTCTCATGATATAGTTGATCTATTTTGTGTCTCAGAAATGCTTCATATGCAACACAACCCCTTGAGCTTCTGAATGATTTGGGTTTTGAGAACTCAAAGCATCACACCGCACTGGTAAGAATTAAGAATTGAGATCATTTGCTGATAATGAATTTTGAATTTTTGCTAATTTTGAGTTGTGTTGGATATAATCAGCATAATGTTACTGAAAACGGAAATGGTGGTGGCCATTCATCAGACGTGCTGGACGATACTCATGGATCAAAGCGTCCTGCTGATTTGGAGGAACCTGGAGGTTGCTGCTGAGGAAATTCAATCATTTTATTCTTTTCTATTGAGTATTGTTGCAAATAATTAAAGAAAATAATCTTTATAGGTATGCCCTCACCATCTGGGAGATCTGAGAAACCTACTGTTCCAGAAGGTATTGACCGTAGTCAAACAATAGGTCAGAAAATTATGGGAAATATGATGGACAACCGCTTCATCAGAAGTTTCACCTCTAAACCAAAGATTCAGGCTTCTGATATTTTACCAACTTCACCGTCAAAGGTATTGCAGGATTTTTGGTTGATGTGCTGTCCTAACTGTTGTATGTAAGTTGGAAATGTCCCAGAAAAAAAATGTATTTGCCAGAAATTGGGGGACGCTGTCGCCTACAATTTCATAGAATTCTCAAATAAAAAATCCTTCTCTTATAAATTAAAGAACGTATTAGGTACATAATTCATTTTTTGGTTGGTTGCTATGTTAATTCACATGTGAATGACATGCTATACCAAGATGACGTGTTATCTGATAATTAATTATGCATTTTTGTGTAAGTTGGCAAATTAGTCATCATTTATTCACTAATATACTCTTATAATACAAAAGAGCTGGTGTCCTTTTACTGCGTTAATCAAAATTCTTTTTCTAGTCAAACTATGATATTCATTTGAAACAGAGAATTCTTAAGAGTGCATGTTATAGTGATATCCTTACCTAAAAGAGGATGATGCTAATGTTTCAAAAACTATCCAGCAAAAGGTGATTTTTCTTTTCTTTTCTCACATTATCTAAAGAGAATACTTCCTATAATGGATGTCTTGTTGATATTCTTTCTTGTATCATCGATGTTTCAAGGAAGTAATGGGTGAATATCTTTGTTGCATTTGTTATTGAGCTGCAATATTAACTGGTTGCTTTACCTATTTTAGTACTTCCAGCGAGTATCGTTTTATATTATTTTGATCTGTTTCTTGTGTTTGCTCTTCTATCTAATGTATAGTTATTAGCTGATGATGCGGAGCCTGAAGCAAAAGACGAGGATGAAAGTTCAATGTTGGCTACTATTAGGAGCAAATGCATCACACAGTTGTTACTTCTCAGTGCAATTGATAGCATTCAGGTATTGCTTGTCCTTTTCAACTGCAGTGCTAAATTTCTCTATCCAATGCTCTAAAGAAATCATTGGAGCTGTTGCAATAGCTTCTGGTATTGATAAGGCATATGTTTTGATGGTTTCTGACGATAATGTGGTAAAGGATCCTACTTTTTACCAGTCGCCTGCTACTATTATTTTTCCCCCTATCAACAGTTATATGGCTCAGAGAACTTTAAGAGGTCGTTTGGTAGGGTGTATAAGAATAATGCTAAATAAAGTGGGTTAGTAATGCTTGTATTAGTTTGGTTTGGTGTATTAAAAAATAGCATGCACTGTATAATTTTAAAACAGATTTGACGCAGCTTCAGCTTATTGAGGACATGACCTTAGACAGGAAGGTGTGGAGGACAGGTATTAGGGTAGATGATTAGTAGGTAGTGTAGTGTTGTCTTGCTTTGGGTAGTTGGTGTTTGCCATTACACTAGTTGGGTTAATGTAGTTCTTGTTTTGATATTCTTCATAAATTTATCATTGTTTTCAATAATCTATCCTAGTAGGTTGTTCATTGTGTTTCGATTATTGTACTTTTTTTTGTTGATTGTTGCTCCATTCCGGTAGACTTTGCACTATATTCTTGTGACTTCCTATATTTTCTACTTTGTATCTGGGATTGTTGCATTTGAGCCGAGGGTCTTTCGGAAGCAACCTCTCTACCTCCACGAGGTAGTGTAAGGACTGCGTACATTCTACCCACACTATACCCCACTTGTGGGATTTCACTGGGTACGTTGTTGCATAATATTTTTTTAAAAATATTTATTACCAAGATACCCTCCACAAATATGTGGAAAAAATATAGAAAAAGTTTTGAGGGGCAATTGGATCTTTAACCATGCTAATGCATGCATTAAAGTCCCTTGCATTATAATACCATGGATTTTCATAGGCTGCAAAAGTGTACCAAACAAGGTGCTATTAATATACAAAACTAATGCATGCATTATTTCTTCTAATACACTATACCAAGCGACTCTTAAGTGTCATTTCCATATGATGGCCTTATAGATGACAAAGGGGCCTTACATGATTCAAAATTGTAGCTTCTTTATTCAAAGTGACCCTCAATATATACAGGGACCTCATTTGTAACAGTTAGCTGTTTTAGGTATTTTTATGAGCACATATATGTTGATTTGCTGTTTTACTATTTTTTTGGATGGAAATCTGACCACTTGTGAATAGCCAAGGATAAAATTTTCAAATTTTACTGGGGAAGTCAATATAGCACAGGGATGGAAAAATTCTGTTGAAGAATAATGACACTGTTTTCTAATTTTTCCCAAAATGAGTAAATGTGATAAAAATGATTTTTCTTTTTTATCCAATATGTGACACCATAAGAGGGTTGTGTTCAATTGGAAACTATTGAAGAAATCAGAGAATAAGTCATAAGTCATCTCTGAATTGAACTGATCTTTAAGTCTTGAAGATTCTGAAAAATGGCAATACCTAAATGGAAATGATATATTACTAACTAACATGGTTCCTTCACTTGGCTTGAAGTGCCTGTATCAAATGGCTGTGGGCATTTGTGCAGAATCTTCAAATTATGCTAATAGTTAGCAAAAGTTGCATGCACCTATAAATTTATAATTCATGAAATAAAACTTATTCCTTTTTTTCATCAGAAATAACCAAACGACTATGGATAGCTATATTTTCGTCGTGTATTATTTTGGGGATTTACGCTATAATGTTGATAGAGTATTACCCCATTTCTTTATGTGAATAACCATGGTGTTTGGGCTAGCTTGCACGCACGGAGTATTACCCAATTTTACATGGCAATAGTTGACTAAATGGAGGTGGACTACTATGGTTCCATTGTATAAGAACAAGGGTGATATCCAAAATTGTAACAATTATAGGGGTATCAAATTGCTAAGCCACACTATGAAGGTTTCGGAGAATCAATTTGGATTCATGTTGGTGTGTTCGACTACTGAAGCCATTTACCTTGTGCGGAGAATGGCGGAGAAGTATAGGGAAAGGAAGAGAGACCTTTATATGGTGTTCATTGACCTTGAAAATGCCTACGACAAAGTTCCGAAAGATGTTCTCTTGAGGTATTTGGAGGCTAAGGTGTTCTGATGGTGTATATTAGGGCGATAACAGACATGTATGATGGAGCAAAGACTTAGGTTGGAACGGTGAGAGGAAACTCAGAGCACTTCCCAGTTGAGATGGGGCTACATTAGGGATCAGTTCTCAGCCCTTTCCTATTTGCCTTAGTGATGGATGAGTTGACACAATCTATTCAGGATGAGGTTCCTTGGTGTATGTTATTTGCGGATGACATAGTATTGATTGATGAGACACCTGACTGAGTTAATGCTAGGTTGGTGGTTTATAGACAAGACTCTGGGGTCAAAAGGGTTTAGGTTGAGCTGGACCAAAACGGATTATTTAGAGTGCAAATTCAGTGTTGAGTTGGATGAAGCAGATGTGGAAGTGAGGCTTGCCACACAGGCTATCCCAAGAGAGAAAGTTTTAAGTATCTTGGGTCCTTACTCAGGGTAGTATGGACATCGACGATGATGTCACTTATCGCAATGGGGCGACATGGATGAAATGGATGCTTGCCTCTGGAGTCTTGTGTGATAAGAAGGTACCACCCAAACTTAATGGTAAGTCTTATAGAATGGTGGTTAGCCTGTCCTTGTTGTATGGGGTTCGGGTTGGCCAGTCAAGAACTCACATGTCCAGAAGATGTATATTGTGGAGATGAGGATGTTGAGATGGATGTGTGGCATACTAGGAGCGACAATATTAGGAATGAAGTTATTCGGGAGAATGTGGGGTGACCTTTGTGGTGGACAAGATGAGGGAAGCTAGGCTGAGATGGTTTGGGCATGTGCAAAGGAGGTGATTAATGCCCAAGCAAGGAGGTTCGAGAGGCTGGTTGTAGGGGGTACTCAGAGAGGTAGAGGTAGGCCGAAGAAGTATTGGGGAGAGGTGAATACATAGGACATGACACAACTTCATATTGCCGAGGACATGACTCTAGATAGGAAGAAGTGGAGGTCGCGTATTAGGGTAGAAGGTTAGTTGCGGTGAAGTGTTGCCTTGCTGTGCGTAGGGTTAGGCTTGTTAGTGCATGACATAGTACTAGTCGTACCTTTGTAGTTCTTGCCATATTTTGTGTGTTGTGTTTTCGACCACACTATTTTTTTGTTGTTATTGTTTGTTTGTTTCTTTCTTTCTTTTAGACTGTACCCTACTTTTCTTATTAGCGGTTATACTTTCTTCATTATTTTCTTCTTCTTTTACTGGGGTTTGATGCTCTTGAGCCGAGGGTCTTTCGAAAACAGCCTCTCTACCTCTTCGACGTAGTGGTAAGGTCTGCGTACACTCTACCCTCCCTAGACCCCACTTAGTGGGATTTCAGTGGGTATGTTGTTGTTATTGTAATAGTTGATAGTTGATTGTATATGGAATTGTGAAGGTTTTCTACTTAGATTAGTTTTCAGATTATTTTTTTCCCTGTGGAATGATGAAAGTACAATTCCTTAGTTTTAGGGTGAAATTGAGATTAGATGTCTGGATGTGGAATATTGTTATAGTTTGTTAATCACTCGTTTGGACTTTGATTCATCTTTTGATAACATTGTATCATTGATTTCATCAAGTACGTAAAACTGATTTAGATAAGCCATTTTTTATTTTTTTTGATAACCGAGAAATCCGTCTGTGACCCGCCCTTTGGACCAATCACAGCCTTCTAAACTCGGTGGATAATGGGCCCGCCCCTCTACCCTTCTCCACTTAAATACCGGGCTTCGCTTTGCATGGTGTGGGGCTTGAACCTGCGACCTAAGCCACAAATCCTCCACCTTATGCCACTTGAGCTAGGCCTTGGGGGCTAGATAAGCCATTTTACATTCAAACAATCTGGTAAATCATTAAATTTGATATTGTCATTACAAATTAAAAGCAACATATGTCTTCTGCTAGTAGTAATTAAAATAATGGACGGAACAAGAAACTTAAAAGCATTTCACTTTGAAGAGCTTTGAACAGAGTGACTGCCCAAGAGTTTTGACAACACGAAAATAGGAAGAGCAATTGTAAGCCTTCTCTGATCTTGGTAATATATAATGTGAAAACTGTGAATATACTACATCCTGAACTTTGTGGAGTGTCCCATGGGCAGCTCTAGCTGTTGCCTATAGTTTCTTTTGGAGCGAGTCTCTATATTTAAGATCTCAGCTCCATTTGCCATTCTATCCATCGTACCAACTTTATAGTGCAATTTTGTAAATATTTTTCTGCTCTTCCTATTTCTCCTTTTTGATGTGCTTCAAACATGCAGAAGAAATACTGGAACAAGTTAAAACCAACACACAAGATAACTATAATGGACATCTTGTTCTCTGTGTTAGAGTTTGCTGCATCATATAATTCGTATTCCAATCTCAGATTGCGGATGCGCCAAATACCTGCTGAAAGGTTGGCATCATTTGCTATGTTATTTCCACAGATTCATTTTTCTCCTCCTTTTAAACCTATATTTTTCAAATTGCTACCATGTTGTGTTTGATTTACCTTATTGTTGCACAGGCCACCATTTAATCTTCTCCGCCAGGAATTAGCAGGAACTTCCATCTATCTTGATATCTTACAGAAGACGACAGCTGGGATCAATTCTTTAAGGGAAGAATCAACTGAAACTACCGTTGCTCAGAGTGGAAATAGTTATATGAATAATGATGCAGCTTCTAGTGATAAGTTTCAAGAGCAGGGATCAATTAAAGAAGATAAGTTTCAACAAATTGCAGAAGAGAAACTGGTGACATTTTGTGGACAGGTTCTGAGGGAGGCATCTGAGTTCCAGTCCTGCACGGCAGAGAGTGCTAATATGGATGTTCATCAAGTTCTGGAATTGCGTTCTCCAATCATTGTTAAGGTTAGGAGTGCATGATTTGTTGAAGTTTCTAGCTTTGTCTTTTATTGTCTTTTTACTGCTTTTAACTAACTAATGTGTCGTGGCAACCTTCTGGCCGCCCAACGACCTATAACGCTAGTCACTACTCCCACTGGGGCTAGGAAGTAAACCCCACAACCCAAAGCGGCGAAGAACAAATAGAATTTGCTACAAAAGCCGGCTAACGGGGGTATTCCTGCGTATGAGAACATAGTAATGGAGAAGGTAATAGCCAAAATAGGATTCGTTTTGGCTAGAGTTTGGTCTAGTGGTAAGAGCTGTGATGTGTGTGCTAGGTGCATGTCACGGGTTCGAACCCTGTCGCAGACAAAAGCATGGTACTTTAGTGGAGAGGGGTAGGGTGTGTGCTCATTATCCATTGAGTTTCAAACTGTGCACCACTAACCCTCGGGGATTTCTTGGTTATAAAAAACTTCTTTCAATTAATCATCAAAATATTTTTTTAGTAGCTCACTTCTAGTAAGCCTCTTCTTTTTTTCCCCTTTGGAACTTGTAGAGGGTACATATTGTTAAAACATAATTGAACAGATAGAAGTGTCTCCTTTACAATAGTTTTAAATTTTAGATCAGGCGGTCACATAATTCAACATGGTATCAGTTCAGATATAGGTTTTAGGCTCAAAGTCTTACTGCCACCATTAACAACAGCATTTCTTCACACTTGATTTAATAAAAAAGATTTTGGCTTTCATGTGAGGTATGTTGAGAAATATTAAATAAAAAAAGTGTCTCCTACTAATAGTTTAAGCTTTTAGATGAGGAGGTCACACTATTTAACAAGAAAACATGTGTTACGATTGTAGCATATGGCTTCACTGCTAGTGTGACAATCAATATAGAAATTTGGCATTATTTTTCAGCCAACAAGGTATAGTTTATGCTATACAAATCTGTGATGGTTGCTAGGGGATCGAGTCCATCAATCAACACAAACTTGGAAGATGCTGGTTCTCATACCAAAGCTGAATGCTCTGCTCATGACTACTTATGTTATACCCAATTGACCATCAGTCTCTGTTAGCATCATTTCCTTTAATGTTAAGATATTTTAGCCTTAGAAATCTCACAATCTCTCTTGGTTCTTGTTTCCTTCTAGACAAATTACTCATTTTTCACCAACAGAAAAGTGTTCTATTGTTAAGACAGAGATCACTTTTGGTTGAATCACCCTGTTCCTAACTTACTATTCAAAATCATACCGAAGTTTCAGTATGCTACTTGAAACTCTCACTTCTTGTTTCAATCTGATTTTCTTCTCCTTCTGACCCTCTCCAACACCTGCTCTACCACATCATTATTGCTATAAACTCAGGAGGTACTGCTGCATTGATGGTACTTTTTGCTTTGAATTGGGTTTGTGTCACTTTTCTGAGTTCTGTACATTCATTTTCTGGTAATTTCTATGAGATTTAGGAATTGCAGTGGTGGGTTTCTCATGCATTCTTTTATTTGAATTGTCTTTCAGGTGCTGAGGGGTATGTGCTCTATGAACAGCCAAATATTCAGGAGTCATCTTAGAGAGTTCTATCCTTTGATTACTAAACTTGTATGCTGTGACCAGGTAATCTTTTCCCTAAAATGTTAATATACAAAAGAAGTAAATCAATTTCTTAATAGTAACTCTTTGTATGAAGTGTATTTTTGCCATGGTAATAACATACTAGTTGGGACTATAATCATCGTGGATAATGGGTACCAGTTGCATGTGAAATCGCTCTCCACATCGCAAGTAATGGGATCCTTTCTGTTTTAGTTTATTGGAAAGATCAGCTACTCCTATTGAAGAAAATCTTCAGGCAGAACACACAACTCCCCCCCCCCCCTCAAACGCGGCATCATTTATTGAGTCCACACCTAAACTGTTTGTAGTCTTAGTTATCCCCCTGAAACTTTTTGTAGTTTTAGTTATCCCCCCTGGACTTGACTATTTGATAGGATTTATCATCTTTGTTCCCTTTCCCTTGGACAACCTCAGCCCAAGATGTGAGAGACCCTGCCAGGTGAGCGGCATCATTTATTGAGTCCACACCTAAACTGTTTGTAGTCTTAGTTATCCCCCTGAAACTTTTTGTAGTTTTAGTTATCCCCCCTGGACTTGACTATTTGATAGGATTTATCGTCTTTGTTCCCTTTCCCTTGGACAACCTCAGCCCAAGATGTGAGAGACCCTGCTAGGTGAATTTGTTTGTCCACTTGGTATTTTCTGAAAATATAATATATGTTTTTACCTTTTTGAATGCATTAATTTTTTGGATCATTTTAAAATTTGAACGCCTTTATGTAGGCTAATTTTTTTAATTAGCAACACAATAATTTTTGCTCGAGAAAGAAATAACACAGTTGAAACAACTAGCCATTGCATATAAAGAAGAAATACACAGTTGAAAGTCTATTACTAGGCTTAAATGATTTTTTATTCAGCTAAAGATAATGGAGTTTTGGCCATATTTTTAACAGATATGCAGTTGGAAATTGCTATTAATCGTTTTTTTTATGTCATTCCAAATTGCTAACCGTCTTGTTCTACTTCAGATGGATGTACGTGGATCCCTTGCAGATCTTTTTAATATGCAGTTGAATCCGCTGTTGGCTTAAGATATGTTGAGAGCCAAGTGAGGATGATTTTCTATGAAAAGCTCGGGAGGTTGAATTGATAATCGACGTACTACTACTCTCTACTGCTTTCCTCAGCATATCGATATTTTAATAGTTTCTTCAGGTTAGATTTCAAGGCTTATAGAAGAATCTCCCTCCTCTTGCAATAGATGGAGAGATAAGACTCACACATATGTATGTACACCGTTATGATAGTGACAATTTTGTCGAACTTGCAGAAGATAACTGCCTTGATTGTGCAAATTAGGCATGGATTTTACCAGTCTTTGTTCCTAGTTTTTTCTGAAACAGTTGCAGGCTTATGTATGTAAGAGGCCTAAACATAATTATAGAGTGATATACCTTTTCTGAGAGTCATTGTAATGTACTATTTGATGTAGTGACTTTGTAGTGTTCTGTCTGTAGTCTTACTACTGTAGGATAATGCTATTTTTATTCTTTCTTGTATTAAAACTGTTAAAATTTCGTACAATGCTTCGTCACTTTTGAAAGGTTTGAAACCTTTACACAACATATGGTCCGAAAATCTAACATATTTCTTCAAAGGTGTATCAAGGAAAAGAACTCTTGCGTTTAGTCGTTTTTCAACATTTCTTGCTTGAGTTTTTTGACCAGCACCCAAGATGGGAGGCGTAGTTGGTTTTGGGACTCCCATCTAAGCCTTAATCATAGTTAGAGCTGTTAATATGGGTCGGCCTGGTTCAGCTTGCACGAGCCCTGGAATGTGATGGAGGGTACAGAGCTAATCGCGATGCTTAATCATCACTTATCATATTAAAATTGTAGTTAATTTATATTTTCACACTGATGCATTAAAATATATTTGTACTCGTGATCTTGATATGATCTTGATATAATTATTATATATAGTATATATTGTTCATTGTTTTGATTATCAAAATACGAAATTCTCTTTTGGTTCAAAATCAATATACCTTTTAAATTGAATGATGATAGGCACATATGACTTAATAGTTATTCGATAGAATTCATGTTTCAGTCTAGAGATGGATATACTTCTTTATAAAAGTTTATAAGTTTTCATATGTAAATTCTACAGGTAATTTTTTTATATACATAGAATAAGTTAAGCAGTGGTCTAAAATAATTAATCAATAAATTATACATTCGTAATCAATTTAATTGATTAGTATTTTCGAACTCTGAATGTTGACTTAAGTTAAACGTTGATCTAAATTCACTTAAACTTTCAATCCAAAAACTCAAATTCACAGAAAGACTCCAAAATTGAAAACGACAACACCTTCTGATCAAATTTCGCATTCTGGAAATAGTAGAACTGACATAATTTTATTCCGAGACTCGTATCTCGGGATGCTGACTAGAGTCACTTATATCAACTTAAGAGTCTCCAAACTCTAAAACTCCCAAAAATCACAACTTTTCGATCCCGTTACAAAACTGACTTCATAAACTGATCCAACATGACTCGGGGAACCTATCAAGAGGGGTAAAATGATATTTTTTCAAAACATTTCCATAAATGACCTTTAGGGTCATCACATATACCCAATTCCTATTTCACACCTAATTAAAAATTGTGTTTGACTAAATTTTTTTCTCCCACCTTTCTCTCAACTATACTACCTGTATTTCCCTCATATGTCGTGATTCCAACAATTTAACACGATTTACTTTTAATTTCTTCAAGTCAGAGGCATATCTAGGGGGGTCACCGGGTTCACGTGAACCCATGGTCCCCTCCCGAGATTATATATAGTAGTGTTATATTTTAAAAAAATATTGAAATATAGATTTGTGAACCCACATTCGGAGTATCACATAACGCGATTATGACTGGGTGCACCTTTCTCCGAGAGGTTAGAAATTTGAATTTTATATTTATCTTGTTTTATTTTTCTTTCTAAAATTAGATAACACTTCTCTAAGTGGTAATTGGTAGCACTTTTGGCATTTTAATTAATTCAATATATATATATTAATTTCACACCTATAATTTAAAATTTTAACGATTTTCAGTAGTAAGAACCTAAATGTCGAACCGATCAAATTTATATCATAGATCAACCTTTTTATAATAGTGCACCCATCATCTCAAAATTGTGGATACGCCTCTGCTTCAAGTTCAAATAAGAGATTTCCCTAAATTTGTGTTTTTTTTATATTATTATTCATATCAGGTAAATATTTTATTTAACGATAAGTGTATCTATATATTTCTTTTTCCAATTGCAAGACTGTTGCTAAAGAAAAGTCGACCAAACATACAATATCAAAGAGGTGTGTGATTCTTTAACGTATCCACTATATCATGATACATCGTGTATCAAAAAGATATCATGGTACATCGTGTATAAAAAAAGTATTCGTGTATCAAAAAGGTATCATGATACATCGTGTATCAAAAAGGTATCATGATATACCATGTATAAAAAAGTATCAATATGTAATGTATCTAAAAGGTATCATGATATATCATGTATTAGAAAGGTATCATTATGTAATGTATCAGAAAGATATCATGGTACATTTATGTATTGAATATGTATCATTATGTAATGTATCATAAAAGTATCATGCTACACCATCTATCGAAGATGTATCATGACGTAATGTATCATAAATGTATCATGATACATCATATATCAGAAATGTATCATGATGCTATCAATTACAAATCTAAGCAACTATTCTTTGCGTTCCAAATTTCGGAATGTCACATCAAAACTTGAATGATTGACATAGTTGATACACCTCAACAATAAACTAACTTTGATACTTCAATCCACAACCTCAATAAACAAAAAGATAACGAAACCAATGGAGTAAATAAAATTGTAAGATTTTATTTTTGAATTTATTTTGGGGTAGATTGTTACTAGTATCTCTTTACAATTCTACAACAAATCAATAACGTAAATTTAGTAATTAACGTAATTGGTCACATTATTGCATTAATTAATTGCACCAGTTAAGGAATTGTGTATTTAATGGCAACAACATGAATTGTATATGTGATACAATTGTGCCAGAACTCCGATACAAAATAAAATAAAATAGTGTTGCTAGGTAAACAGGAAAAGTCTCACTGAACAATATAATATACACCTATATTATAACCTTGCATGAATTTTCTATTCAATCAAAACGAACATATCATAGTCGTTTTTCAATTCATTCAATGAGATAATAGTTTCGATTGATTACTCTTCTTTTTTTTTAGCATAGAAGCTTTTCCCCTAGGATTCTAGCCCGTTGTAGAACTTGAGAGAAAGTAAGAATGAGTGTAGTTTTGATGAATAACACTAGTGGTGTAGTGGTGAAATTGTTTCACCCATAATCAGAGTTCTCAGATTCAAATCGAGATTTGAATTTTAGTCTGAGCACCAATACGGATACTGAACACCAGGTAGGAAACCGAAAAAAAAAAGTTTAGTTTTATGATTGTTTTTTTTTGTTTCTTAAGAATGACACATGAGTGACATGTGATACTCACGATAGTTTTTAGTCAATTTATGTAAGATCAAATATGAGCACTTAGCCTAAGAGACTAAGGAGTCGTTTGATTTGAATTCAAGTTATGATGGGATTAGTTATGATGGGATAAGTTATGATGAGATTAGTTATGATGGGATAAGTAATACTAATATTATTTTTTCTTGAGTGTTTGGTTTGTTGTATTCAAAATAATACTCCCTCCGTCCCATTTTATGTGGCAACATTTGACCGGGCACGGAGTTTAATAAATAGATAAAGACTTTGAAATGTTTACCAAATTGCCCTTAAAAAAAATAGACTTATTTTTCTCTCTCCTAATAAATGTATTGGAGTACACTTTTCAAGATTAAGTGGGACCAATAAGGGTAAAAGAGGAATTATACCTTTAAATACTTACCAAATAAGGAAAGGTGACATTTTTTTTGGGACTGACCAAAAAGGAAATGTTGCCACATAAAATGGGACGGAGGGAGTAAATCTTAAGAACAACAAATAAGTTTACAAAAATACCCTTCATGGATGTGAAAAGTAATGTATAAAAAGTGTTTAAAGGGACATTTTTATCATTTAGTCATTTTATCCCGGGATTACTATACCACCCATGGGAAGGGATAACTTATCCCAGTACTGATTATTAATCTCGGGATAAGTTATCCCGGACTTGCCAACCAAACAACAAATTAAGTGGCACTATAATTTAATCCAGGACTATTTTAAGTTATCCTTCACACCAAACGACCCCTAAAAATTACTCCCTCTGTCCCAGTTTATATGACTTACTTTCCTTTTTAGTCAGTCCCAAAAAGAATGACACATTTCTATATTAAGTAACAATTTAACTATAAAATGTCTATTTTACCCTTAATGAAATGATTTACAGCCACACAAATTTCTATCATTCTTTTGAACCACAAGTTCTAAAAGTTTTCCTTTCTTTCTTAAACTCCATGCTGAGTCAAACTACATCATATAAAATAGGACGGAGGGAGTATATTTAAGGACAAAAATAAGTCAACCCAAGAAAATAAGAAATAATGTTGGCTAAAAACTCAACATTTCAAATCATTCAAGAATGGTCATCCTTCTAATCAGGCAAAGGTTTAGAGAATTCTTGATGGCCAATATGTTTTCATTATTGATTTTGACCAAAAATAGAAAGACAAACAAAAGACAACAACTAGGGTCAATTTTTTTCTTCTTCCAAATTCATGTTGGGAACATTATTCCCCTCTTTAATTCTAGACAATTTTGATCAGCCTACAATTCATTTTGATCATTTCTACTCAAATATATATATATAATCTTCTTGTTTTTTTGAATATGGTGAGCCTACATGGATTGCATGAAGAAAGATTGGTAGCTGTGGCCATTGATAAAAATAAAGGAAGCCAATATGCACTTAGATGGGCTACTGAAAATGTACTTACAAAAGGCCAAAAGGTTACATTACTTCATATTCCTCAAACTACATCAGCACCACAATCTCCAACATCATGTAACAATGGTATACATAAAAAAAAATGTATTTCGATTAATCGATTTTGTAATCAATTTTATTTCATATCATAATGTACATGTTCTTGTTTTTCGGATTTGTGTTTTCTTATGCAGTAGGAGGCAATGATTCATCAATCGGACAAGATTCAAATAGCCAATGTACAGATTTGTTCCTTCCTTTTCGCGTCTTTTGTTCTTTCAAAGAAGTGAGAAAACCAATTTATTTCGCGAAAATAATTTTTTTAGAATAAAATGAAAATAATAGTATGACATTATTCTTTTACACAAATTTTCAGATAGCTTATGACCTAATCATACTTGAAGGTCAAGACATTGCAAAGTCTCTTATTGACTATGTTTTACTATATAGAGTTCAAAATCTGATACTTGGTTGTCCATCAAAGAATGGGATTTCAAGGTACTTTTTATTTTTTTATTTTGAATATCTATGCAAAGTTTATCGGAAACAACCGTTCTACCTGTGAAGTAGTAGTCAGGTCTACCCTTTTGAGACCCCGCTTTGTGGGACTACACTGGGTATGTTGTTGTAATATCTATTTAGAGATACTAACATTTCATTTTATAATGACAGACTTTTCACTAAAAGTGATGTTGCAAATACTGTAATGAAGAAGGCACCAAGTTTTTGCAATATTTACATAGTTTCCAAAGGGAAAATCAGTTCTACAAGAATGGCTTCTCATCCGTTGAAACGGAGATCCTCGAATCCTAGCATACGAATCCAACCACAACGCAATTCCAACTTATTTGATGCAACTAATTTAATGTAAGTGTAGATTATATTATACATTTGAGCTTAGTACTTACTAGTACAACAACAAC
>JAJOOO010003413.1:0-18460 GCA_029582685.1 Solanum piurae
CTAACTTACCTAGGCCAACTTTTTGACAGCATTGCAGGTGCCATCGACGGCTCCCCATCCACGGACCGTGGGTGGGTTGACGCCTCGTGCTGCTGCTCTGTCGTTTGGTTCAGAGGCTCCCCTCTTGCAGGCCTGATCCACGCCCCTGACCCACGGGCCGTAGACTGATCTACGAGCCGTGAATGGGTCTCGTGGACCAAGCTGTTTTGACAGCTTTTTGGCAGATGTTGGGGTCCTCCTCAAAGACCCCTCGAGTGGTCCTTAAGGAGTCTTACCCGGATGTTTAACCCCTAAACATGATGTTCTAAGCGAGAAAGTCACTTTTACATGTTTTAGCCCTCAAACAACATACCAAACTTCAAAAACACATCTGAGGCTCTATTTCTTCCTATTTCATTTTAGGGTCGCTACATGTACGTCCAGTCGTAGAACATCGACTGCCTGACAGAGCTTCACTAGAACAAGGATAATTTTTTACTCCAAACTCGAAACGAGGAAAATTTGATGGCGTTGGAAAGAGGACTCATAGACCTTTAATTGGATAGTTCATGAACCACCTAATTCATTATATGACAAGAGATATGGTTGTTTTAAGTTGTCCTAAGTATAATCTTATCTTAAACTTAATCGGTAAGGAAACTATCAAATCAATTTTGTGCTAGGAGTTTCTTGTGACCTTAATTATATGTAAGAACGTTGAGGTATGGGCTTAAAAATGGTGAAAAAATACTAAAAATTAACTCTTTAAAACTGGCAGAAGTCGTCTAAGGAAGGCCATCTTCGGTCCATCCAAAAGTCTACAGACCATAGACCCTTTTGTAGAAAACATATTGGGTTCTAAATCTCTGAAGTTGGGGTCTACATGTAACACCTCACTTTTTGAAAGAACTATAAAGACTTAGAGTTGGAAAGAAACCGTTTTTGGAAATAATCAAATTTGGAAAGTTTGACAAAGTTAAGCTAAGTATGAGTTTTAGGTCGGCTTCAAACAATCATAACTCCTATATCAGGATGATTTAGGTGTGCTATTAGATACCGAAGGAAATATATTTGAATTATCTTTCCAACGCCACCAAGTTTGCTCCGTTTCGAGTTCGTATGAGGGAGATATGTTCATTCGAAGTTGGGTTGTCTAGATTAAGAAAGTCAAAACCGAATTTTAGAAGGGTATTATGGTATTTTTCACTACCCAATTAATTAAATTTATTTTTGGTAATTAATTTGGGGACAAAACTAATTGGATTCAGTTTACGCTTCATAAAATAAGTTAGGGTTTTGAGAGAAGAGAAAAGAAGAGGAGAAAAGAGAAGAGGATCAAGGCGTTCGTCGAGGTTCTTGAGTTTTGTCGCGGATTTTCACCATGGGTTTGATCCCTAAGAGGTATGTAAGCTTCCATAGTGTTGGGTTTGTTCACCCACACTACAATCATGTTATTTTCAGCGAAATTTCATTCTTGAAGTTGAAAGATTAGAGTTCTTGATGAGTTCTTGAGAAGTGCTCTTAAAGTTCATCCTAAATCTTGTTGTGTTGGGGTTTAGATGATTTCTTGAGATGGAAGTGAGTGTTTTAAGGTCTGTATTGAGTAGATTAGAGTGTACTTATGTTAAGTAGTCAAATCCAAGTGATTGGGGAAGAAACCGTTCGATTTTAGGCGAGTTAAGGTGAGAAAACGAGCAAAGAAATTCGTTGGGTTTTCTTGGTTGAGGCCTGGCGCGTCGCGCCAGACAGTGCACCCCAAATTATGTTCTGAAGTTTAGGGGCTGGCTCCCCACGCTACTCAGTGCGCCAAGGTCGTCTGCCCCGTCCAGTTTGCAATCGGTTGCTCCGTTTGAGTTTTCTTAAAGTGTACATTCACTCTTTTTTTTATTCTAAACACTCTAAGCTATTTCTAAACACCTAGAAATCATTCATAACATGATTATAACCTTCAATTCATAATTCAAATTTTAAGGTTATGAATTCAAGGTAGAGTTAAGAGTTAAGTTTTTGAGAATTTTTTCGAACATTCTAAGAAAGTCCCTTTGAGTCCTTTTGTGGAGTCTTTTACAATTTCTAGTAACTTGTTTCAAGACTCGAGCAAGTGAGTATGAGAATGAGGAGAATGTATTCATGAGTCTACTTTATTAGCACGATATCTTTCATATCATGAACCATAACTTTTGAATTCATAATTCACATTCAAGAGAGGGTTAAGAGTAGAGTTCAAGAAAGTCTCTGAGTTCAATTGTGAACCCTTTGAGATCAGCTATCGATTTGAACTAAGTTTTGAGGAAGTAAGTATAAGAATGAGAAGAGTCAGATGCATGAGTTCCATATTGTTATGTAGACCCTCGAGTCGAGTCGTTCATGCCCATAAATTCTGCATGAACTTCATAAATTGAGTACCTTTGAGAGGAGTAGTATATTCAAGTTCTTAAGTCTTGAGTATTAAGTTCCTAACCCTTATGAGATTATATTCCTAATCATGGAACTATTACATGTTACTCATGCAGTCCTTAAGTTGAGTAGTTCATGCCCATAATTCCGCATGAACCATATGAGTCGAGAAATCTTGAGATGAAGAGTATCATTGAGTCCTTGAGTTGAGTTGTTCATGCCCATAATTCCGCATGAACCTTATGAGTTGAGCATTCTTGGAATGAGTAGTATCATTGAAGTTGTTGAGTTCCGAGTATCGAGTTCTTTGTATGTTTATTGAAGACCTTGAATTGAGTCGTTCACATCCATCATTCGGCAAGTCTTTTACAACTTTTTCTAAACTTGTTTTAAGACTTGAGCACTTGAGTTGAGAAAGAGTAAAGTCAAGTTCATTTTCCTTAAAATGATATATGGGAACTAAGTATTTCCAAGAGTAAATGTTTTCACATTTAAAAGAGGAGGAAACTGAGATTTCCAAAAGAGTTTTGAGCAGTTGAGTAACATCTCTTTTTAGAGAAAGATTTTGAGTAATAATCTCAAACCACAGAAAGAGTCATGTTTATAAACATATGAACTGAGTATATTTTGGGAGTAGTATTGAGCATCGATATGTGGACGAATTCAGATAACTCAAGTCTCCGTAAACCATGCAGCCGACGTGGGTAGAAAGGTGTTGACACCCAATTTTGGACCTCCACAATATAGATTAATCATCGAGCTTCTTCAATTTCCAGCGATTTAAAATAATTAGTTTTATAAAGTATTTTCAAAAATAGTTTGCAAGTTGTTTCAAATAATTGTCACTTTTAAATTTAAATAATTTATGCGTTTTAGATAATTATGTATATAATTAGTATATTTTATAAATATTTGAAAGTCGTCTCAAAAAGATGTCAATTTTACTTAAGTAGTCGGCTAATTGGTTTAGTTAGTTACTACTTATATTTTGAGTGAATTAGTTTTTAATTAAGTTGATTAATTTTATATTGTTAAGATTAAGAAGCTCTTTAGTTAATTAATGTTAATTCATCTTATTTAATTTTTAGCCGAATTCACTGACTAAATTAATTTGGCTATCTCTTAAACTTTGGTTGGCAATAATTGCAATTATTTGGGCCCTTCTGGTATTTTCCAGCAGCCCAGTCTTTCCCTTAACAAAATTCCGAATAACCCAGGCCCAACACCCAAAACTTTCAGCCCACAACACAAAAAACCCATACATACAACACCTAACCCAATTCCAATACAAAGATCCACCGCCCCTGCTACTCTTCTTCTTCAGCAAACATCATACAAAACCCAGAAACGCACCAGCAGCCCAGCAGAATCGAGCAGCAGCCAGTGAACTCAGCCCAAAATTGTGAAACGCGACCCGAGTCCAGCAAGCCCTGTACGCGCCTCATCTCCTTCACGCGAGGGCGAGTTCACGCAACCGGCAGCTCCCACAGCCTTTCCCTGCAACAACTGCCCACTTTGACCTTTTCATCCGGATTTTAGGCGATTTTGGCTGAAATCTTGCACAAGCAACAGTTCCTTAGTCTTGGAATTATTTTTTTTAATCGAAGATGGAACGAGAATTCCCGTTTCTGCCCTCGCCCTCATCTAATTTTCATCCCCTGAACTCCCCTATAAATACCCCGCCTCTTCACTGTTAAAGGAGTTGGAAATCTTAGAGCAAAAATACTAAGATCAATTCAAGCAAAGCAGTCGAAATACATACAAAAAATACACTTCTAGAAAAGCAGAGAAGATACTTAGTTTCGGGGTCGAGTTCGACATTTCTGCCTATATATCTTAACCGTTGTTCTTGTTCGAGATTGCGTAGTGGTGAAGTCGCCTCTGCTTGTTCCGTCCCTGTTCGCTGCTCATAACGAGGTAAATCACCTGTAACTCCCTTATTTAGTTCGTTTCTTTGTAATTTTAGACCATGAGGCGTACTTTGATCCATGCCGAAATACTCTGCGTGATATGTTAAAGCCTAAGTTGCCTTCTTATTTTTTTTTCTTTTCTTTATTTATTTATTTATTTATTTCAAAATGAGTAGCGCAAATTCTGTTTCTTAAGATGATTTAGTATATGTTTTGAATTGTTCTCTGTTTGTAGCCGTCCGAATTGATGGTCGTTGTGCTCGCCTCGAGTTTTAGCTTGTGTTATTGCCTAATCATGATGTTGTTCTGTTCTCTTTTGATAAAATAGGATCCATGCTTGTTGTTATGTAGTTAGAGGATGCGATTGAGTTTATACGGTCGTATTTAGCTACCTCCGAGTGTAAGCTAGCCGATGTTCATGTAGTAGTCGTGAACATGATAATTTGTCATGACTAGTTCATGCTTATTTCCGCATCCATTTTAGTGTTAATATTCATGTCATATTTGTCGAGTTTGTTTGAAGGTGTAGAGCGGTCATTATTGATGCATTATCCTATATGTTTCCTATATAAGAGTGATTATTTGATGTGATTTTTATTTTTTATTTTTTATTTACAGTCATGCTAAACTTCTTCTCCTACTCTTTTGTCAAAGTTACAATTGTCAAATTATTACTATCACTATTATTTTATTTTATTTTCCTATCCATATTTAAAAGTTTTGCTTTTGAAACGTTGGCAGTTCTTTTGAAACTTGATGTTTCTTACTATTGTGTGGATCTTTCTTATTTTTGAAGAAAAAAAATAAAATAAAATAGTTAAGGGTATTTGAAATTATACTGTTACATGCTAGGAACCCATGGCTTTAGTTGATAGTATTTAATATTAGAAACCAAATTTGTTGCCTTAATTTCGTGCCTTACTAGTATGATCTTCCTATTAAATGGAGTTTGGAATTGACTTTAACCTTGGAATCAGTTACTGTGTTGTTTTATTGTAAACCTTGACAAGAGTTCTTAAATATCTTTCTTTTTTTAGCCTGAAAGCTTTTCCAAGTCTATTCATTTGTTGATGCCTTATGATTTTGGTATTCTAATTTAGTTTATATTAACTTGTGGTCGTTTGTTGATCCCTGCTATAAATGCATCAGTGTATTTATGTGGAAACTTCCCTCATGCTTATCTTACTTGGTTATCGTTATAATTATGATTGCTAATTAAAAATTGTTCAAGGCCTTTAATGACATTTAGATAGTGGCACTTATTTCATTCTATTATTTTTCTTATATTAAATCATTGAGTTATTACTTACATTTCATTTATTTTGTTTGCATGTGAAATCTGCCTGAGTTCTCCATGAACGCCAATCACGTTCCTCTTGCATTTGAGAGAGCCATAAAGGCTCAATTTTCCTCTACCGAGTCTGGTCCCTCAAAATTTACGAACAGGAATCGGAGTCGATATGGACTTGTATACACTAGGTGTATACGAAAAACGAGAAAAGGGGCTTGAAAGGCCCACTCTTTATTTAAAAAGTTGTATTTTGTTATTTTGGGCCTAAGCCTTTGTCATTTTGTTTATTATTATTTGGTTAGAATTTAGGACAGGTGGAAGATGGGCCTAAGGCCCAAAGAAATAAAATTCAATTTAGTCCAGGACAGGTACAAAGGTGGCAAAAATTGGGCCAAAGGCCCAAAACGAAAATAGGCACAAGTGCTGGTCCAGGTGGACAGGAAACCAGACTTGGGCCCAAATTTTCCTCTTTACTTTGTCATTTTATATTTGTTTACTTGTCATTGCTTGCCGTTAATCTTAAGGTTATTACGATTTAATTTCCCCGACAGATAGTTATTCTGAACTAATCTTCTAAAAAATCGACTAATTAAGAACTCATTTTCCTTTACCTTAAAACTTAATTTTTCAAAGTATTTAATTGAAATAGTGCTAACTATAGCATTTCCCCTTTTTCCCTTAAAATGGTCCTAATCATAAAATTGTTCAATTCAAGTTAAGTCAATTTTTTTTTAGCCAAATAATTAATTACCGGATAACCGCGTATTAGCGGGCATTTTGGGTGCTTTAAACCCCTTCCCAAAATGCTAATAAGAACCTCGAACCCTTTATATATTTTCAATTGATTTCTGTTTTAATCTGTTGAAAAAAAATTGGTTTTCTTAATTTCACCTTAAAAATTAAGTGGCGACTCTAAACCAGTCTAAATATATTTTTTAAATAAAACAAAAGGGTCATACTTTTTAGATGATTCCTTAATGCTTTTTAGCATAGACTAGTGGAACCACTTAGTTGAGAGATATTATACCTTGGCAAAGTATAGGACAGTTCTGGTAGCGTGGGCGAGATATCGTATCATCGCATAACTCATATTGATGGTTGTCGGTTAGAGAAACTCCCACAGAGTTATATTGTATTTTTATATAAACACTGAGTATTATTGTAGTTTTCAATACATTGAGTTTCTATCTACAATTTTACATCTTTCCATATATATTGCATCTTTTACTATTGCTTTATCCTTGAGTACCATGAGTTGAGTCTTTCGAGTTGAGCATCTTGAGTTGAGTACCTTCGAGTTGAGTATCTTGAGTTGAAATGTGCTTCATTGTGTCGAGTACCTTATTGTTGAGTTTCACTGAGTTGAGAACCTTATTACTGAGTTGAGTAGCTTATCCTTAAGTACTTCTGAGTTGAGTAAGTTTGAGTATTTTTTAGTATCCTTGAGTATTCCTTGAGTTGACTAAGTTTGAAAAGAGGTAAGTATGTTTCCTTTTTATCAAGTTCAAGCTTATGTTATGCTTTAGAATTCCCCTTACATGCTCGTACATTCCACGTACTGGGCCATTTTGCATGCATCATTTTATGATGCAGATACAGGTATTCAGGGTCATCAACACGAGCTTCATTGATACCACATGGAGTTCAAGTTAGCTATGGTGAGCCTCCTTGCTTCCGGAGCGTTCCACTTTTACTTTCAGTTATATCAGTTATTAGGAGGTTGTGGGTCTTGTCCCACTTCCATCTTTGTCATTTAGAGGCTTCATAGATAAACTGTAGAGTTTCAGAAGTTTTTTCATATATTTTATTAAATGTTTTAAAGACTTAAGTTGCTTATTTTATGGTGACTTGAATAATTTATTTTTATTCAGAGTTTTTCATTTGAGTTTAATATTTGTAATTGAGTTTCATGAATATTTATTCAGTTTTTAAGCTTTGTATGCTTGAGTTAGTCTTCCGCTTATAGTCAGTCAGGATCAGGGTTCGCATGGGGACCAGCAATGGTCTTCGAGTGCCAGCCACGTCCAGAGTGTAAACTTGGGTCGTAACACTACAGATCCTTTCTACGATCGTAGGAACTTTGACGGGTTCTCCTGCTCAATCGTAGGAAGCTTACTGTGTTGTTTTAGACTTGGGTTCCACAAGGCTTTTCTACAAACTGTAGAAAGTTCTACGAGTCATAGTTTAGTCCATAAAACTTGGATCTGAGAATAATTATTCAGAGCATGGTTCTACAAACCCACCTATGATCCATAGATACTTCTACGAGCCATAGATTTCTTCCGTGATACTAGTCTAGGAAAAAATTTAAATTCTGATTATGTAAGTTGGAATTTTTGGGGGTTTACATAAATAATTAAAATGTTTGCAAATATAACTACTAGTTCTCTTAAAATAGAATGCATAAAAGAATACAATGTAGTAATACTGTACAACAGGAGTGACTCAATTTCTTGAAAAATGAGGCATCTGACCTAGGCTCCCAAGTTTGAGGAGGCCCATTTTTTTAATATAGTAGAATTATCATAAGTCCTTTTTAACAAAAGAAAATTGTATTGTGTCTTTCATTTTATTTGTCTTTTTTTAGTTTATTTTGAAACATTAAAGAATGTTCTTTTCTTTTTTGTCAATTTTTAAATTTAACTTCCACATGACATATTTAAGATCACAAGATTAAAAAACATTTTGGTATATTAGTTTCAAAATAAACTTATTTTTGTTTAAGACCATAAAAAAAATTCAATGAAAAGAAATAAATAAATTTGCATCTCAAAAATAAAAAAAAATAAAAAAATAAAAGTTAGGCCTTCAATTTATTTTCAGTTTTAGACAACTAATTAGCTTGAGTCTGTATAAAGATGAAAATTGATACTGCACAAAGTTATCTTTCTTCCTAATAGAAAGTCTACAACTTTTACACTAAAATAGCAGTTATATAATGTTAATCAATAAAGTAGTTAAGACAAAATTCAAATGACTTTTCGATATGTAATTACTTGATCGATATTGATTTTTGAGATACTGCTCTTAAGGTATTTTTCCCAATTCTTTAATGTTTCTGTAGTGTAATTTACAAATTCTTCATATCTGTGTTTTAAGTTCATTTTTTCAGCTTATAGGAGGTGAACCAGTTTTAGTTCATAAGTAGTAGAGTTTGTTGAATAAATTTTTTTATGCTATTTGAGTGAATAGTTTGCTGGCTTGCTGGACCAAGAGTTTATGAGTTGTATTCTCAAGATTTTTATGTCATCTGTGTGAATCGTTCACAAGCTTGATCTGGATTTAAAATACATTTTTTTTGTGTAGGAGGTCTTCATAAGTAGTAGAGTTTATTGAGGCGGAATTTTATAATATATGTGTGAATAGATCGCTTGCTTGATGGACAAGGAGTTTATAGGTTGTGTCCCAGGAATTTTATGGTATCTATGTGAATAGTGATCTATATTTTAAAATTAAGTTTTTTTAACTTGTTTACGAATACGAGGTGAAACAATTTTACTACATAAATATAGAGTTTGTTGAGAGAGAATTGTATGTTATATATGTGGGCTTGCTGGGCCAAGAGTTTATGGGTTGTATCTCAAAAGGAGTCACTGTCACTATTGCTTTCAGAAGCTGAAATATGGTGAAACAAGAGTAAAGTTTGGGATAAAAAAGAAAACACAAACTGCAAGTTTATAATTAATCAGAATGGATGTTAAGTGAGACAGATGGTTGTTGTACATAAACACATACAATCTTTATCAATTTCAGTTCAATTTTTAGGAGCATGGCATGAACATATTGTAGATAACATGTTAAATATATATTTTGAAGGGGATTTGAATCCAAACAAGACACTAACATTATAATATTCATTAGACTGATGCAAATGCAATAATGACAAAATACGAGGAATGTAGATGGACTGTATGAGATCATCCTTATGGAGATGGACTCTATAAGATCAACCTTATGGAGATGGGATCTACAAGATTAACCTTAGCTATAATATCGTATTTAGTTACATAGTTCATCTCCCTTTTTATCAATCTTAGCTTATTAGAGAATTTGTTCATTTACTAATTCCTTATTTATTTTATTTTCTTTGCATGAAACATTTATTGCAGACAGTAATTACTAAACCTAAGAGATGCATGTATATTGTCTTTTAATTGCCCTTTTGTATTTTGAGAGGACAAAACACTCTGATATTGACTACCACTGCAGAGAAAAAATTCAAGATAACTTACTTGTTACTACTTAACTTCCATTTGTTTAATACAATCTTGTTCTTTTTCTTCAATTTTCTAAACAAAAGTGTTCTTATGCCTACCTTCCATTCGTTTAATACAATCTAGTGTTCTTATAACATGTTTACTATTGACTTTATTAATGACACAACCAAGAGGGGCGGAAATGTCAAAGGAAAGAATAACAATCCTATCAAGAACAAACAAGGAAACAACAATACAAACAATACGCCAGAAAAATGGGAATGCTAGATATGCAAAAAATCCATTGATGCGTATTTCAACAAAGGAAGAGAGCACACTGAAGCATATGACGCAAAAAAGGTAAATTCAAATAGATTATTCTATAACAAAACTTATTTATTCTACAGATCAGTAGTGGCACTCTGTGGATGTTTGAATTTGCGGCCACCAATATGACATAAAAAATGGGGGAACTAACATCAAAAATACCAAAAAACAGACTATGTAAACTTATGAGAGAGAGACTTTTAAGAGACTTGTTATGCCAGATGGATAAAACTAAGAAGCAAAAATGGTAACTGATTATTCTGTAAAATAAATTACATGCTTAGAATTTTTAAACCTCCTTACAAAAATAACTTCTGCTGAGATTCCCATGTTTGGCATTCTATGGAGGTTTGAATTTGCTGCCACCAACATGAATCAAAAGAGGAAAAACTAGAGGAAAAACTAAAGTCAGTAGAAATTACAACATCAGAAATACCCAAAAAGAGACAAAGTAAATGCTCCATTATAAGTTAATAAAGTCATTAAGTCCTACGACATAGATCCAACTTTAATACAACTACATAATTTAGGACTTAAGGTGTGTTAATGCCAGATTGTAACACAAAGAAATGAATGAGGAACAACAAGCTTCAAGAAGTCATCTGAGCCTGAAGATTACTATGACTAACCTGTTCTCTTCTATTTAAGACAATTATGCTTGTGACAGCCTGATGAAAAAGCAAGTAATTAGCAAATCATAAGTTAGACGAAGTACAAGATCCAATTAAATTATTTTACAAGACAGAACATGAAAGTTAGTCAACAAACAAAATAATAATCTATAGTGAATAAAGAATTTATTTATTATGTTGTTTTGTTTAATTAATTCATATTTTATAAGTGTATAAATAACTAATGATTTTTTTATATCTGAAGCAGAATGTAGGCATCCCAGACTGCAATAAAGAAGATAAATGGCAGAAAGATGATTTAGGAAAGAAACTGAAGAAGTTTTGATCAATTTTGGATCAAGGTAGTATCAAGGTAAATAAGAGGCCTAAAACAGTTTAGATTTTTGGATAATTGAACTATCACGATTTGGTTGATGTTGGTTTAATGAATCTTTAGTAAATGAGTCTTAGATTAAAAATACTTGGTATATGTTTCTATGAGATTTTCTTTCTATATTATGTGTTGTGTCATTAGATAGTTTATGTTGCATGTTTAGCTGTGATGAATGTAATTCTGCATAATTGATGTGATGCCATATTTATTGATGCATTATGTCAACAATATTCCTAAGATATAATTTATTTGTTTTATTGAATTAAATTGACATACCTCTGAATATCCTTAAACTAAGTATTTACAGAAAAGAACTGTAAATCAAGAGATCCAGTTTCCAATCTTTTATCTTGACCTCGAACTTCGACTAGATTAATCAAACGTTAATTCTGAAATTTTGGAGATAAAAATCAAAACTTTGATGAGAAGATCAATCGACAATTAAATATAAAACACGGGATATGAACAATCAAAACTTTGATGAGAAGATACTATTGTACAATCCTGAAATGAAACATCAAAACTTTGATAAGCATCAAAGACTGTTGGACAAAATAATGATCACACCCAAGATAATGTCCAAACTAAATAGCAATAAGAAGAGAATAACAATGACACCAATTATTAAAATGGGGTAAATATGATACATGAAAAAGTAATACAATAATATTAATGAAAAACTTGGTAGTTGGAGATGCAACATTTACTGGTGAAGGAGGTGGGGTTGCACCTGTGCAGGTGCCATGGTCTCATGTTCTTTTTCATCTCCAAAGTATGGAGTAAAATCATATGTTCTTTCTTACAGAGTCTCCCAATTCCATGATGCTTCTTCGTCAAATTCAACATCACGACTCACCACCACCTTGTTATTGCTTGGATTGTACAATTGTAGACTTTTGAACTTGTGTCATAGCCAACAAACACATACTTGACACTACGATCGTCAAATTTAGCTCTCCCTTGATGTGAAACATGAGCATAGGCTATGCTCCCAAAGATTCTCAAGTGCTTGACGCTTGGCTTTCTTCCGCTCCATGCTTCTTGAGGCGTTTGATCTCGTACATTTTTTGTTGGAGACCTGTTGCTCAAATAAACTAAACAAGAAACAGCCTCGGCCCAAAATTCTTTTGGTAGATGTTTAGATTTCAACATACATCGAGCCATATTAAGAATTGTTCTGTTCTTTCTTTCTGCAACTCCATTTTGTTGGGGAGAGTAAGGTACCGTTAGAGGGCGACGAATTCCATGAGATTGACAAAATTTATTAAATTCTTTTGAAGTGAATTTGCCTCCTCTATCGGACCTTAATGCTTTTATTTCATAGCCACTTTCTTTTTCTGCAAGTGCTTTGAAATTTTTAAAGGCAACAAAAACTTCAGATTTTGCTTCAAGAAGTATACCCAAGTCTTTCTACTGAAATCATCAATAAAAAGCAAGAAGTATTTTCTTTTACCAAAAGAAGGTGGATCGATTGGACCACACACATCGGTATGTACAAGTTGAAGTGGCTTACTTGTTCTTGATGTAGTCTCCTTTGGAAAACTTCTCCTTACATGTTTTCCAAGAAGACAAGCTTCACACAATTGATTTGGATGGTTGATTGACGGTATCCCATCTACCATGTTCTTGTCTCCCATTGATTTGAGCGCTTCAAAGTTCAAGTGCCCAAATCTCATATGCCAACACCATGAGTCATCTTACACATTGGCCTTCAAACACTTTGCATCGATGGTTTTAAGATTCAAAGGTAACAACCTATTCTTTGCCATATGCACTTTAGCAATTAAGTTGTTACTTGAATCTCTAACCCAAAGATGCATATTTTTCATATGAATATCATATCCTTTTTCAAGAAGTTGACCCAAACTAAAAATATTACTTTTCAATTTTGGCACATAGTAAACATTGTTAATCAATTTATGACCATCATCTTTACAGGATATCAGAATCGTACCTATCCCTTCAATTTGGATCTTTGAGGTACCTCCAAAAGACATATTACCTTTCACCGTCTTCTTTATCCCCACACACTTGTCTTTGTGGCCACACATATGATTGCTTGCTTCATTGTCAAGATACCATGAACTGCAATCATCTCTATCTTCTTCTTTGAGCGCTAATAACAATGTTGACTCATCTTCGTCTTTGTTGTTATCAACAAGATTAATTGTCTCTTCAACATTACTACGACATTCCCAAGAGTAATGTCCAAATTTTTGACAGTTATAACACTCAATTTTAGATTTGTCATACCTCATTTAATTTGTACCTTGATAGGCTCCACATCCTCTTCCTCCTCGTTGACCAAGGCCACGATCTCTGAATGACTGGTGACTCTTATCTTCATTGTTGAATTTATTGGTATAATTTCTTCCTCTTCCACGGCCTCGCCATTGTCCATTTCCTTTGTAATTTTTCTCACCTTTAAATCCTTTGAAGGATGCCTGAGTTTTAAGAAGTTGCTCTAGTGGCTCTTCTTTTCTTCTTTTCATTTTCTGTTCGTGGGCTAGTAAAGAACCTTCATAATTGTTCTACCGTCATAGAGTCTAAATGTTTAGACTCCTCAATAGCACATACCACATAATCAAATTTAGGTGTTAAAGATCGAAGGATCTTTTCTACCGCACGCACATCATCTACTTCCTCCCCGTATCTTCTTAGTTGATTTACAACAACCGTCAATCTTGAACAGTTATCTCAAATGGATTCAGATTCTCTCATTTTTAAAACTTCAAAGTCCTCCCCTTAGAGTTTGAAGTTTAATCTTCTTTACTTTATCAACTACTTGAAGAGAATTTTGTAAAATCTCTCAAGCTTCTTTTGCGGTGGTGGTATCAGTCACCTTCTAAAACATTCCATCATCCAAACATTGATGGATAAGAGTGAGGGCCTGTTGATCTTTATTTCTTGTCTTTAACATGACCGCTTTTTTATTTGAGGATAAAGTTTCCTCATTAACGGGTTTTGTATACCCTTTGTCTACAATGTCCCAAACATCTTGAGAGCCAAGAATGGCTTTCATTCGTAGACACCATTTTTCATAATTTTCTCTTGTGAGACGGAGGTACTGAAAGGACAACGGACTATTATTTTACATGTCTCTTATACCACGTTGTTGGACAAAATGATAATCACACCCAGGATAATGTCCAAACTAAATAGCAATAAGAAGAGAGTAACAACGACACTAAATATTAAAATGGGGTAAATATGATACCCAAATAAGTAATACAATAATATTGATGAAAACCTTGGTAGTGTCAAAAGACTGCTACACAACACTTTTATTTCTTACAACTCACAATTATATTACTTCCACACTATTTTCTCACAAACTAATAAGTAGTTTATGGATTACTCTCTCTACTCTCTATTGCTTCTCTATTTTTGATGTGTCCTTACAAATGAGCATAAGTGCTCTATTTATAAGAAAATTTTTGCCCATTTGATGTCACTAATGACATCAATGGAAACTAACAATTTAAACTTTTTTTTTGGTAAGTAAACATTTTATTTACCAAAGTGAAACATTACATAATAGATAAAAAACAGCAGACTTGGACAATCTTGCTCCAAGACTTGCTAAACTATCTCTTCTATGCTATTGTCCAGACTACAATACTAGGGATACATATTGAGTTGTTGTAGTCTACTTCATATCCTCCTCTCTTGGGATCTATTTCTCTAATGATATGCCTAATCATGTATTCCTCACTTCTCTGCTTGGATTGAAAGATTCTACAATTAAGTTCTATCCACATGTGATAAATGGTACCTGCCAAACACATCATGTAAACCTGTGTTGTGTTATTGCTGCCTTTCATATACTTAATTGCCCATTGTACTTGTGCATGCCACTTCATTTCTGTGCGTTGTTGATGAGTCCACAAATTGGACTCATTTAGGGCTTTATTTTAATAGAAATAGTGTCCTCAAATGCTTATTTAGTCTAAATATCTTATGAAAACACTTAAGTTTAAGGTATTTGAAGTTTTAGTGGAAGCATGGACACTAAGGCGCAAAAAGGAACAAAAAGGTTAAAAAGAATGAAGAAGCTGAAGCCTGAGCATCGCCAACCATGCTTGGCGATTCTCCGAAGGGACGCACTTCGCCCTTTGTTCTAGTACGCGAAGCCCTCAAGAAGAAGGATAAAAAAGACGATGAAAGGAGCAGTCGGCGTTTCACCGATCAGTTTCACGAACCAGAACTATACCGCCCAATGATCCAAAATGCATAGATGCTGAAGGCAAAGCACAAACGGCGATGAACTAGAAGAAGGGTGAATCGCCGAGTCATTCGGCGTTCGCGACTAACCTAGCCGAGTGATCCGCCAGCACTATTTTCTAAAGTCTATAAATACTAAACTCTTTATTAATTTTAATTGTGGAACATCAGAGTAAAAACATAATTATAATTTTCACTTTAGCTTTCTTATTTTCTCTCAAGTTTGGAGAGGGTTTTTGGGAGACTTGAAGAGAGAAGGATTTCATATTTCCCAAATTGGAAGTGGGTCTTCTCCATTCTTTTTCCTTTGCTTATATTAAGGTTTAATTTCGTATACCCATTTGATTTCTCTACCATTTTAGGTATAATTTCTTATTTCTTGATGTGTGGCTAAAAACCCCATTCTTGGGGTGTGATTTAGCAAATATGTGTTGATATTATTTTTGGATTTTGCTTGTTGATTGGTTAGATGTATTTTAATGGTGATTTCACCTAGTGATTGTGGTTTAATTTAATGGGTTTGTAATTGTAAATACAAAACCACCCATGTATTTTCGGCTTGTTCGAGAGAGAGGTCGCGAAACTAAGACCTCTAGACTGATGACCTAAGGAGTGGGTCGACATGAGGTTCAGCCCGAGAGGGTGAGCCCTAGTCCCATATTCTAATACTCAGCTCGATAGAGTGAGTGGGGTAAGGCGTAGGCTGGCATTCATGCGGCAAATGGGTGTTCGAGAGGAACCCATTTGAAACGGGGTAAGTTCCCCGAGAGGGAACTTATTTCCATCTAAAGCTTCACCTAGTCACTAATATCTTGCAAATTTCCTATCGAAAGCATGTACCCAATGATTTCTATCAATATATATTGATGTCACACTCCAAGAACTTCTCTCCATACTTGATTTTCTCTTTATTTTTGTTGATTTTACTACTTGTGACAAAAAAACCATCGATATTTGACACTTTTGTGTCACCCATCGAATTTACTTTATTTTTATTCGATAATTTGTTAAACTACAACTAATTACAATAAAATTCTAGTTTAACTACTATTTTCACTACCACTCCATTGGGACACGACCCCAACCCTTGGTTGGGTTACTATATTGTCGATGATCGTAGACACTCGAACCGTAGGTTAGTGTCGTTGGTCACAATAAGCATCAAAATGGTGCCGCTGCCGGGCAGTGGTGTTACGTGAAGATGTAGTTCTCCTAGAGTTTTTATTCTTTTTAGTGTAGTTTTTACTAATTTTACTTTAAGTTTTGTTTTTCTTTGTTTATTGTTTGTGTATGCAGGTTCTCTGAGCCTGACAGAGGGAGTGGGTGGCAAGCCAGTTGAGGCAGATCAAGAAGTCGAGGGTGACTTCAAGATAGCAGCACTGGTATCTCAACTAAATGACTTGACCACCAAAATATCTGAGCTGGAAAACCAGTGCAAACGCCAAGGGAGGTACATACATCCTCATGCGCGAAAGAAATCTAGAGAAGATGAGAAAAGTCGTGTTGAGGACACACTTCAAATCATTCTCCAAAAGATCACCAATCAAGATCGAGTGTTGGACAAAATGAGAGAGAATGTTGAAGCGTTGAATCAATTGATTGGATCTCATTTTAGACCAATCCAGCACATCAGATCACTCCTGATATTTGCAATGCCTAAACTCCATCCAAACGATATATTGGGGTTACCTAGTGACACTAGGCCTAGCTCCAATAACAGACAGTGAGGCAGGACCTACATCGAGCCACGACGTTAAATTAGGCGCTTCTTGGGAGGCAACCCAAGGTCGTAAATGTAGGATTTACTTTTATAAATAATGGTGTGTTAATGTTGCAGGTTAAAATGAGGAAAGTGTGGAAAATTCTAGGTTGGCAAGCAGAAAATCCATTCAACGTTTTTCCAAACAGGTCGGCGAGCTTGGCTGAATTCCGCCGTTTGGTTCAACGCAAGAGCATTGCAGAGACTGTAAAACTCGGCGAACTCGAAAAGCAGCTCGGCGTATCGCCATCCCATTTTGCGATCTCGATGCAGACCGCTATTTTCGCCCCCAGAAAATTGATGATTTTGAAGAAAGGGCGGGATAAAAGACCGCTCAGCGCATCGCCGAGTGCGACTAATGTCGTCGAATGGAGAAGAACTAAACGGTTATATAAATGCCAAAGGTCAAATTTTTTAATCTCTCACTTTCCCTCATTTCAAACTCTCCAAACTCACACCAAAGGTATTTTTTCTTATATTTTTATCATAAATTAGTATTTTAGTTGGTAATTAGTGCTTGGGTTGGATTTCTTTGCTACCTAGTGTTACAAATAGCTATTTGATCGGCATCGAAGGTTAGTCTCTAAAACCCCAAATTTATTTTTGCTAATTTTGCAATTATAGTATCATGATGATGTGTGCTACATAGACATGATTTATTTTTACCTCTCTCCTTGTCTTATTGTGAATTTACTTTTGGATACTTTTAGTTGCATTTGAGGACAAACGCTTTTATTTGTGGTGGGGTGAGGCTCACTTTGTTTGCTTGATTATAGTTATTTGTGTTTTGTGTACATTTGGGTTTTCTAATTTTAATCGTGTATTTAAAACTACTTTGCGATTGTTTGAGATTATGGCTCCTTTTGGATTTAATTGCAAAATAAATTTTGACCCTTTCGAAAAAATTTCATTTTCAAAATTTTTTGCCACCTCCTGTGTTGAAAGTGACTGTTCTTGTACAAATTTAAGTCTCAGTTTTGATCAATACCGATGACTTGAATAGTTCTCTCAATCGAACAAACATGAATGTGCGGCTACAACGAGACCAAATGAAGTTGCATAGACAATATGTGAACTCTTTGCATCTCGTTGTGATTAGTCATTTATCGAATTGATTCTCTTATAATGACCGTTGCTGTCACGCCCCGAGACTACCCCCAAGACGCGGACACGGGACCTAGGACCACAAGTGATCCCAAGCTAACCCTGCTGGCATGATCATGAGCATACCAAAGAAAATAAACTGATGCGGAAGCTAAATCATAAATAAATGAAAAGATGGGGAAAACCCATATACTATAACTGAGATATTTGAAAACTGATGAGTTTAATACAAAGAAGTTATTAACTCAAAACTAAGCTGAATCTATCT
>JAJOOO010003414.1:0-18456 GCA_029582685.1 Solanum piurae
AAATATTTGAGACTATAATTAAATCTATATAAAAAAAAAAGGAAAAAGCAGCAGAAGAAGAAGAATTGGAGAATTGGAGAGGGAGAGAGAGCGGGGTGTAGGTAAAGAGATTATGGAAATTGGAATAGTTGAAGATGGCAGAAAGCTTCCTTCTTTTTCTTTTTTTAATTAATTATTATTGTTATTTATTTGTTTAGGTGTATAGGTTGGAAAGAAAAGAAAAAATATATATTTTTAATTGATTTACGCGCTTTAGGAGAGTGATGTACACGTTTTTTGCCATGTCAGCGTTTTGTGTCTAATTGACATCACTTTTAAACAGATAAAGTGTTCAATAGGTACAAACATTAGTTAAAGTGTTCAAGTGAATTATGCGGACAACTTTAAGTGGTCGTGGATGACTTAAGCCTTTTCTTATGTTATATGTTCTCCTTTCTCATGTAATCATGTTATCTCCATTATTTTTTATATGAGTTTATTATGCTCAATGTTTTATTTATCTTTATTTGATCACATCTAAATTATTGAACATTTCAATACATTTTGTTAAACTTGATTTTTTTTTAATCCAGCTTTCTCACTGCATTCATAACAATCAATGGAATATCCTACAAGGCAAAAAGATAATGTGATTTTGTACAAGTGAATCCAACTCACTGACAAAAATAAATAAATAAAGAAAGAAAGATAGAAAAAAATGAAGATGAAGAGATACAATGGCGTTTTATAAGTTGATGAATAATTGTAACTTCATTAATATTCTTTTACTTTACGAGGAAATAAATTATTGATGGAATTTGTGAAATGTACATATATACCTTTGGGTTGGTTACAATGTAATTGAAAGTAGTACGTATTAATTTGATTTTAATTTTCATACCAAATTATTAGTTAGTGAGATAATAATTTTATTACATGCATGTTATATATATATATATATATATGTTCGAGAGTGTAATCTTTCTTTAAATTAAAATATGATGCCATTAACATCAAGTTTCTAAGTTTCTGATTTCAAATTATTTGGGCTTTTTTGTATGTTTTGATTTCTATTTTATAGCTCAAAGAAAATATTAAAAATGTACTGTCTAAAATTTATCCTATTATAATATAAATTTTTGATAAAATATTTGGAACAAATGTGCAACGCACGATGTTATAAATTAAATATCTATTAATCAAAATGTTATAAAGTCTTTTCACCTCCTAAATTTGTTACAAGCTAAACTGTAAAGTGAAAGAGTACTCCTAAAGAAATTATACATTGATTTAGGAAGTAATATATTAATTAGCTATTAATTTAATTAATACGTAATTAATAAATTTATAAAGAAATTAGATAGAAAAGTCAATTTATAGCAAACTAGATTTGAAATACTTTTTCTGTCATATTAATATTGCTTAATCAGCAACAATAATCTCTCTGAGTATATATATATATATTAAAAGTCATTATATTTACTTCAATCTTTCAACCTTCTATTACTTATATGATGAAAAAACAAAAGTTACTATCTATTCAAATTATTAATGATTTTAAATAAAGCTGAAAAAGAATTCTATGAGTCACTACACCTATTAGTATAAATATATATTTGTCATGCTTCTTTTTCCTTCCACAGGCCATAGATTTCTCATTTGCATCTCATTTTTTTTTACATTATCGAAGATTTTTGTTTGTGATTATGAGTTTGATATTATATTTTTCTTTTTATGCTTTGTAGTAATTATTTATACAATCAATTCTTTTTACTTTTTTCCCCGCATATTCATGTTTAATCGAAGCAAGATTCACATGACTTCTGACCGCAATTAAGTTGATCATGGCGATATTCAACATATGTATCACTTTAGCTTTTATTTTTCATGCATAATAGTTAATTCTTGAGATAAATATATAATTATATATATAAAGAAAATCGAATAATATATGTATCATTTAAATTTATTACTTGCCGTACAAACATTGTATCTATTATAAGGTAAACGTGCAACACACGTTTCCTGAAACTAGTATATATATATATATATATAAACAAATTCTAAATGACTTAGAATTCCTATTCTATTTTATTAGCTAGAGGAAATCAATTAGTATGTGAATGATATTTGATTATATAAAATCATCATTTGACAATCTTGTTCTAAATAAAGGCGTGTATTCAATCATAGCTTAAAATAATAAACTTACTTTTAGAAAAAAGATATACCCTATATGGATTCCTTGAAAATAATTTAATAAAAACAGTAGAAGCTTTCGATTAATTTTATGAACTTATGTCACAATCAAATATTATTTGCTTAAAAGCCACCAAAATAAACAAACATATTTCATCTTCTTTTTGCCTCCGATGAATACATTTGCCAATTTCAATCATTACACCAAAAAGTTTGTTGGTTTTTGAATTAAGTATTTGGTTGAGAATGAGTTATTTTAGGATTAATATTTTGGAATTAATTATTTTGAGATAACTTATTTCATCATGTATATAAGATAATTTATCTCATTACTATGGTATAAATGGTAAGATAAATTATCCCAAACATGACAATCAAACAAGACAACATTTTTTTTTGAAATATTTTTCATCTCAAGACTATTTATTTGTATTCTGTAGACACCTAATATTTTACCGAACCTAAAATTTTACACCATTTTTAGAGCTTAAATATTTTTAAAATGTAAATTAAATATTTTTGACTTTTATCTTATTTTAGTAAGTTTATTTAATAAGATTTGAAAATAACAAAAAAAAAAATTCTTTTAATTTAAGTTTTAATAAATAAGCTAGTATTTCTTAATTATATTTTTAGACTAGCTATTTGACTTTTATTATATTTTTATTAATTCAAAAAAATTAGCTAATAATTTTACTATCATTATTATTTTATATATGTATTTAATTAAAAAAAAAAATTACCAACCTAAACTATCCATTTTCCTTACCCCATTATCCCCTCTCCTCCACCTACCCATTACCCCTTAAACCTCTACCCACCTTCACTCCATGATACACTCCTATACTAACACACAACAGACAACCATAAATCACACCCCTATATTAATACATACACATAAAACGTACAAAAAAAAAGAAAAAAGAAGGAAGATTCAGCAATACTACAAGGCAGTAACACGAAAAAAAAAAAAAAATCCCACAAACCCCTCACATTTTTTATATTATATTTCTTTCATTCACAAACAAAAGTGAGATTGAGGTTCACTTTCGTGATTCCTTATTAGGATTGTTTCCTTTTCGTGAATTGAGTTTCGCAAGAGGTACCGTTTAATTTGTATTGTATATTTTGATTTTTATGATTATATAATGCTCGAATCCAATGTTATGAAATTTGCTCGAAATTTAGGTGTGTTTAATTTTGATACAATAATATTGAAATATTTCCTATTTATTCTATTGTACTTTATTTTTCATTTTGTACCATATGTTGTTATCAATTAAGTACCTCTTGTGTCCAACCAAAATCAACTTGATGTCTAAAAGAATTATTCTAATAGTTTGTTTAGTCAGCTTTATCTAATATTAAAAATATTTATTTTAGAGAAATTAAGATATGAAGAGTTGCAACTTTTTATCTTTTATTTTAATTGTCTTTTGTCATAACTTGTAAGTATACTAAAAATGTAAGTGCATCTATATCGAATTTGAATATGAAAAAATAACTTTTTATTTGTTTAAGATTTTGAATTTTATTTTAAATAGTATTCATGAATATAAACATTAAAAAATAATTTAATCATTAAATAATACATTCACGCTTTCTAGCAATAGATAAATATTAGGATATAAGACCTATTAAAAATATTTGTTTCAATTAAAAATGTGGTTACACATCTTTTTTGAGACGTTAAAAATAAACTCAAGGATGCGGTGATGCACCTTGTCCAATAATACAATTAACTTTTATTAATTTAAAATAGAGACTTATAAAATATAATAAGATTATTAAGTGTGATGGGAAGAAGGCAGTTATGCCTCTAAATGTCAAGACCAAGAATGCGGTTACACATCTAGGTTGAGACCAAGTAAAAGTTCAACAAATAAAAAATGCGAACAAGTCATAGCCTGAAATAATATATCCAAAAAATATTTTAAAATAAGTATAAGTTAATAAAAGTGATTGTGCTAGAACCACGGGACTCAAGACATGCCTAATACCTTCCCCTCGGTCAATAGAACTCCTTACTTGAATTTCTAGTTCGCAGACCATATTAAAGAGTCATTTCCTTTTGGTTAGGGATTAAAATAAAAGTGACTTGGAACACCATAACTCAATTTCAAGTGGCGACTCTGAAAAAATAAAAATGATCCCTAATCAATACCGTCACTTAAATTGGAAAAACTTTTCCGCCGTGCGGGAAAAAAGGGTGCGACATCCCTCACACCAAACGATTATCGAATGACGATTGAATTATTACTCAATATTTTTTTATTACAATAAAGTTATTAAATTATTTTCTATAAATGAATATATCATTAATTTTGCTGAAATGTTGCATAAAGTTGAAGAATTAATTAGTTAATTATATGAATATTCACTTTTGAAGAAAAATCAATTTTTCACATTATAATTATCTCCCCTCGGCATTTTCTCTTGCCAATAAATTTTCCTCGGCTTTCGATTAACCTTACTCATCATAAGAATGCTTTCGTTCACATCAAACATCGTTCTTTTTCCCTTTTGCCCCAATTCGTCTCCCCCAATTAACAAGAAAGAAGATACCATATAAAGTCATTAGGAGAAGACAAAATTAAAGAGATATTTTATGATATAATTGGGCCAAGTTAAATAGTATATCGTTTTATTAGGGAAGAATTGTTTAGTGAGTTATTGTGATTCTTTAGGGTAAAGTTGAATGATTTGTTATAAAATATTTATCAGTGAATTTTTGTGATACTTAAACAAAATTATTATCGTCGTGAACAAAATTATAGTGTTTTTTATTAGCAATTTTGTTAGATTAGTAAAAGTTGTAACGTGACACGACGTGTAACCATGCTCTGTTCTTAATCCATTTTTTTATATATTAAAAGAGCAAAGTACCTGGATAAAAAATTAGCATATTTCTGCATGATCACTTGAAAAATGACAAGAATATGAACATAAAGAAAGGCGTTTTTGCCTATGAATATTTTCATTTTTTCGAGGTTGAATTCTGAAAAACATGTTTTTTGATATTTTAAGATTTTTTTAAAAAAAAAGTTTTAAGTCAAAATTACTCATACGTTAAAAAAAAACCTAACTTTCAAATATTATTTTTTTACTTTAAAAATAATCATTATTATTTCACGATGAAACTTGGTTAAACGTCCACTTAATTTTGTGATCTTTTCATAATTATTGCTCGAGTGGGAACTCTATGATTGAATTATCAATAATCTTTTCCTACTATCCTCCATAGTTTTCGTCTTAGTTGCAATTCTCAACACCAAAATATGTATGTTTGACTTTCAATTTTTTACTTTGGAGTGTTTGACATATTGTCCTAATTCTACTTGTAAGTACATTTGAGTTTTGAACGAATGAGAGAAAATTTTAGTAGCTTAGTTGGCTATCTGAATTCCTGTTTTGTTGATAAGAGTTTAATTCTCTATATTGTAATTTCCTTTCTCATTTCAAATTTTTTTATTTAAATAAAGGAGTTTTGAACGAATGAGTAACATAGTATAATGTTATTAATAATTTCAAATGATATTGAATTAAGAAACTAAACTCGAGCAAAGCACAAGGATGATAAATTAGCACATTGCACGCAAGGGAATGGTTGAGTGGTTGGGACTTGGGAGGTGGGTCTCCCAGGTAGGAGACTTGAGATCAAATCTTCTGCTATTCAATCATGAGCTTGTCGCATGAGGTTTGCCTAATGTAATTTATATTTCTCAAATAGTTTGCAAGTTATTGCACAATAAACAAGTAGATTTTGGACTAAATCTACTTTGTCTCTTCTTTGTATAGGTTAAAAGTGGTGGATTTTGGAGTTTTATTCAAAGTAAATTTAGTGATAGGAAGTTCTTAATGCTAGCCGTTTGTTTCTTTTTATTTTCATGTATGATTAATAACAAAACAAAATATGATGACAACCAAACCAATTAATGTATATTATATTTAATTTGGTTTTAATAATTAAAAACTGACTAAATTCGTTTGAGTTTGATTTTACAAATAACCGACCCATGAACAACCCTAGTTGTTGCAAACCAAATGTAGAGTAATGTTGTGTTTGGTGCGAATGAAATTGTTTTTCATGAAAAATCATTTTCCTCATTTTTAAAAAACTTGTTCGTTGTTGTCGGGAAGTGACTCAATGTGGAATATCACTTGTGATTATTTTTCCTACTTTCATTAAAAAAAAAAATCATTTTTCTCATTTTTAAAATACTTATTTTTTAAAACATTTAACTAACCAAATATAAAAAAATCGAAAAAAGTATTTTCCTACTTCCCGAACACACCCAAAAGTCTATAGTTTAGATCTTAATACGTTGCTTTATTAGCGATGATATCTGAGGCAAATTCAAATTTTCAACATGTCAATTATTTTTTATATTAGTAGGTGTTTAAGTTTCTTGCACGACAGAATTTAGAGGAAAAACAATCTTTCATACTTTAATATTTTATTTTCTGCTGGAAATTAAATTTTTATCCCTCCTAATTTTCATTCCACTTGTTAATAATAGATTCAATATCTAATCTTATTCTATATTATCATTTTTTTTAAATCTGTCGTATTATATTATTTTGAGCAACATTATCTTGGTGATGAGAAAAGGACCACCAATCACTACTCATTTCCATAATCCTCTATTAATTAATAATAATAACATCCTTGAAAAAAAATTATACTTTTTTTTTATTTCACTTTTGTTTTCAATTGAATTTATATAGTTGTCAAAAATGAATCTTCCTTACAATTTCACATCTAATTTATGGACCTAACACCATTTATTTTAATTTTATTAACAATCTCCTCACACAACAACATATAGTAACTTATTTTCCACAATCTTCCCACTAAAGAATTCTTCCATTATAATACAGGAGTATTTGTCCACTTTTATCAGTCTATCAACCATATAATCCATTTTAGTCTATGTAACTGGCATAAAAATAATAATTTTGAAATATTTTATTGCATAGCAACAAGTGGATTATTATTGAATAAATAATAAAGTGGATTTGCCAGATAATCTAGAAGAAATAAGATGAATTGTTTCAAAATCAATTCAATATAGTCCACGTTGAAAATTCTGAATTCAAATAAATCGATAATCAAAACACTACATCTGCGTTTGTCCACAATATATATAATAAAGTAGAAATTCTATTGTAGAAGCGGTAGCTTCGCGCCTTCTTTAGACACAAATTTTTCTCAAACAAGACAACAAGTCAGAGAGAATTCATTCAAAATTGAATGAAATAGAGAGGCATAAGCTTAAAAATGAAGACATATTCCCTTCTTTTAGATAAAAAAGATGAAAGACTCAAATAGAAGTTCCCATTGCTAATGACAAAAACAAAGAATGGAGAGAAAGGATACCACCTTGTTCTAGACTACCATTTCACTTGAGGTACAAAAATATTTGTACTTCCGTCGTCAACCTGCAGTGTACATATACATGGAAATAAAGAATGTAAAAGGCAAAGTGATTCCAGGATCAATCAATCAACTGTTTAGTTCCATGGATCATCCCACCCGCTGGGACCTTCTCGTTTAACAAAGCTCATTATAGCTTCAACAGCTTCTACGACTCTGTTAGATAAAGAATGGTTCCCGTATTCAATTTCAACTTTTTCAGCACCACCCATTGCTTTGGACAATCTGCATAAGTGAGCATGTTACCATGAGGAAGAATGAATATGAACAAGAACGTATCAAAGGTGTCGGTGGAAGAGCATCACAAACTGTAAAAGAGACCAAGTTTAGTAAGGTTTTTGTGCTTGCCTATCAACCAATGCTTTCTTGTCAACATAATCTGGAACGTACTCGTCCCCCATGGAAAATATAACCTGCAAAGAGCAGGTGTGATTCAGAAGACTGCCATTTTATCCTTGTAAATCAGATGGAGATTCTTAGGTCCTGAGTGAAAAATGTCACCAGGGGTAGGGTGTTATCAACTACTAAAGCTAGTGCGAGGAAATTAACAATGTCCATTTTCTGTCTTTCGCCATGCAACTCAAAAAAAAATAAAAAATTACATGGCTCGGACACCTTTCTACGTAGAAACTAAAAGTATAAAATAGCTTTCGGAACTTGAATGGACTTGGTCTCCTACCTGACAGGGAGTGTTGGACATGTGCCCAAGTTTCTGCTTCAGCTGGTCATCACTAAAGTCAGAACTAAACAAGTCGTCCTCACCATTGTATGCGCAAAGTGAGTGATATCTGTCAAATACATAGTTATTAGAAAGGCAGCCATCGTAGAAAAGAGTATGCAAACACTTGAGTCCAAACAAGTAAGCCAACTTGTTATTCAGTTACTAGACCTCTATCATATGCAAGGGTGAAGCCAGGATCTAGAGCCAGTGGGTTCAGAATGGGTAATGATACTTTTATGTATATATTTTGAGCATATTTTAGATATGTATACATAATTCGGGCCAAAAGCAATGTTTAGTTGAGCCCACTAAACCCCCACCCTAGAGCATATGTATGACAAATTATTCAATCGTCTTTTCAAGATTTCCATCAAAAAAAAGTTCCCTTTGAAGTTCAAATTCTTTCTTATCAAAAAAAGTTCAAATTCTTTCTTTTCAATAGAAGACATATTAACAGATAGCTGCATCAATATGATCGAGAAAGAACTTTCCGAAAAGTTGAAGGACCTCTCTGAAGTGAGGGGTTTTTCAAATCATCCTCAATACTTGCCTTGTTACAAAAATTACAGTTCAATAAGGTGCAGGAAAGCAACTTGTTCATGGTTTTTATTTGATAAGGTATCTCCCATTATCACAACTTCGAAATTGTGAACACTAACTTGAGGCATGCTTTTTACAAGATATAGTTGACAACCTTTGAATTGACATTCAGAAGTAACCATAACCAGAAAGTGTAAAATGCAATATCTGGGAAAGAAACTAAACTTAATAATCACCCTTACCTAAAGGCGGTGATTGGGGCATCTGGATTCGCCTCCCTTGGCATTAACTCTGATTCACGACCTTCACTTATCATGTTTGACGCCAAATCAATCATCAAAGCAGTATCAGGAAGAGTGGCTTTATATTCTCGATCACTAACTGGAGCCTGAAAAGCCAAAAGAACATTATGGTTGATGCTGACAGCAACACAGTATCCAGATTACATAAAATCATTTGCATAAAGGTGGCTTTGAGATCACATATACTATGTCCCAATGCTGTCTCCATATTCACCACCCTGCTCAAGACAGATTTTTCAAGATAATATTACACTGACAGCTGTATTCCCTTTCAGGAGAAATAACTTGAATGTCTGTCAACAACAGTAACTAATCCAGTACCCAGCAGCTACATTCAAACACCCTATCCCCATCCCCTCCCTAAAAAAAAGATGAACTGCAAAATTCAAATAGCAGCCTTTTAACTTTGAAGGCCACCTTAGCTCCATTCAAACTAAATATTAATTCAGGTCATTATCAGTAACTGCAAGAGTCGCGGTGCATGTTCGAAATGATACAGAAATCAAGAGGCATATATTGTCCATTTTACAAATTTTCCTTCTCACTAAAAACAGAAATATAACACTTCGATAAATCATAAACTCCAAGGATCGCGTGTGCTATCATGAGCATTGATTCAATAATTTAGCAGATTCATAGCTAAGACGATTGGAAGCATGTAGTGAATTTAATTTACCAAAAAGACAACTTAAAGTACTAATATTTAAGCAGGTTTTACCTGCAATATGGCTGCACGGACTGCTCTGGAACATGCAGCATTTGTGCGCATGTAATATACAATATCCTGTATGCAGATAGAGAAAGTCAGCTTCCTCTCTCCTCATGTTTCATGCAATAATCAAATTAATTAGAGTAGCATAAAAAAATTAGACTCATCCATTCAAAGATAAAAACACGTACCTGACAGCCAGTACTGTGCCCAAGCAGTACTACACCTTCAGAGTCTTCCTTGTTTATCAAGTAACTTATCAACTGATCAAGCTCCATAGCATCCTTTAGAACATATTGGAGATAGAAGGAAGTTAAGCACACAAACGCAATAAAAAGAGCAACAACATGCCCAATGTAATCCCAAAAGTGGGGTAGCGGACCTTACCCCTACCTTTGGAGGTAGAGAGGTCGTTTCTAATAGACCCTCGGCTCAAGAAAACAGAAATATTGCAAGTGAAGAAGCCATAGAAAATGACTACAGAAAGCATGACAAAGCATTAAGAAAAAAGGAACATTAACTACAATAAAATAATACGATAATTGAAGTACATGAAACTACAGGAGTAATACTGCAGCCACTAGTACGGAAGGATAAGTGAGCGAACGCTCTACTACCAAACCTTCTACCCTAATTTGTGTCCTCCACAATCTACTATTTAAGATTTTATCCTCGGTAAGCTAAAACAACACCATGCTCGGCCTACCTCTACCTCTCCTGAAACCATCTATAGCCAACCTCTCATACCTCCATACCGGGGCATATGTGAATCACCTCTTCACATGTCCGACCCATTACCGCCTCGCTTCCCACATCTTGTCCTTCATCGGGTTTGCTTTACCTTGTCTCGGATATCTTCATTTCTAATCCTATCTCTCCTAGTATGTCCACACATCCATCACAACTCCTCCTTTCTGCAAGTTTCATTTTCTGAACGTGAGACTTTTTAACTGGCCAAAATACTCGGCCACATACAACATAGTAGGTCTAACCATCACTTTGTAGAACTTGCCTTTAAGTTTTGCTGGCGCCTTCTTATCACACAAGAGTCTAGATGCAAGCCTCTCTCTCATCCATCTCGCACCAACACGATGTGAGACATCTTTGTCAACCTTCCCATTTCCTTGGATAATAGACCCAAGGTACTTGAAACTTCTCTTAGGGATACCTGTGTATCAAGTCTCACTTTCACGCCAACCTCATGTCATACATCACTAAACTTGCACTCCAAGTATTTTATCTTGGTCCTACTTAATCTGAATTTTTTAAACTCTAGGATTTGTCTCCAAATCACCAACTTAGCCACCAACTCTGATGCGAGTCTAATCAATCAGAACTATGTCATCCGCAAATAACATACACCATGGAACCTCCCCTTGAATTTATCGCATTAATTCATCCATTACCAAGAAAAATAAAAATGGGCTAAGAGTTGATCCCTCGTGTAACCCCATCACAACTGGGAAGTGCTCTGAGTCTCCTACCACTGTCCTTACCTAGATCTTGACACCATCACACATGTCCTTGCCCGCCCTAGTGTAGCCTACAGTTACACCTCTAGTCGCCAAGCATCTCCAAACCTACATTAAACTTTGTCATATGCCTTTTCTAGGTCGATGAACACCATGTGTAAGTCATTCCTCTCCCTATACTGCTCCGCAGTCTCCTTACAAGATGAATGACTTCCGTAGTTTAACGTCCCAATATGAATCCAAATTGGTTCTCAGAGATATAAACACTCCTCACTTTCATCTCCACCATTCAATCCCAAACTTTCATAGTGTGACTTAGTAGCTTGATCCCCTACAATGTATGTTGCTCGGACTCTTCAAAAATACCAACGGGTGCATGTGGGATTCTCCAAATGTCTTATCTGCTAACCAATTATAAAGCTAAAAGAGTTATGTGTAAATGATAACATAAAAATTTGTTTTTCCAAGTCAATAAGGGATTTTTACACTACACAATAGTCCAACAAAGTCCACAACACTGATTATACAAACAGTAGGCCCATGAAAGGTAAAATGTCATTAGAAGTGGTTAGGCCCAAATGTTGAACTAATTATGTTGCAACATGCAGGCCCATATAAATCTCTGAAAAACCCTAGTTTCATATATTCTATTTCATCTCACACGCCACAGCCTATACGAAATACACCAAAACTTCAACCCTAGCTCACCTACTTCCTCTCTGCCAAAATGCAGCCGAGGTCACTCGCTCCCAAAATTTGTCCACTCAGTCTTTCCCAAAAAAATTCTCGACTCTGGACAAAGTATCCGCATGGAATTGACAGAATCTGACACGCACCCCGCACTCGCCACCCGCACCAGTGTCGCATCGAGACTGGTTTAGCAGCAAAATCGAAGAGTCCACGCAACATAGGTCAAGGGGTACAACCAAAATGAGGGACTTGATTTTCATGATACTTTTTCACGTGTGGCTAAAATAGTCACTGGTAGGACCATTACTAGTCTTGCAGCTTCACAGAACTGGCCTATGTCACAAATGGATGTTAATAGTACTTTTTTACAATGAGATTTGTTTGAAGAAGTGTACATGGGCTTGCCTCAAGGCTTCCACAAGCAGGGGAGAAAGAGGTCTACAGCAATGTTTTGGATGGCGAAAGGTGACAAGGGTCTGCCTCGCCGTGGCTCGCCTTTTTGAAGTGTGGCACCAATTAATACCAAAAAATTAAAATATTTAATTGCATATATAAATAATCATAATCTCAATAGCAATAGCATATTAACAAATATTTCAATTCAAAAACTTAAAATAGATAGTACATACTAAAAGTCTAGAACTTAAATGAGAAAAAAAAAGAACAAAAGTCAAAACAGTGAGATAAAAACAGAGGTAGAAGTACCTTTGAAGCCTGAAGAGGAAGAAGAAAATAAGAAAAAATTAGAAGAAAAAAAGAAGAAATACGTATTGATTGGACTTTGGAGTCGCCGTAAAAGTCTGGTTGGTCGCCGGAGAAGTCCAGTCGAGTTGCTGGTTGGAGTCCCAGTCGCACTCTAAGAGTGCAACTGTGCAAATTTGGAAAGAAAATCCTAAATTACCTTTTAACTTTTAAAATCCTAACTTGGTCGCCTTCTTTTAAGAAAATACAAATGGCGACGCCTTTCTCGCTTCTCGCCATTGTCGTCATGGCGTCGCCTTTAGAAAATCGCCTCGCCACAAAGCTAAAAGGTGATGAGGCGATCGCCTTTCACAACACTGGTATATAGACTGCTCATGTCTTTATATGGGCTGAAGCAAGCTTCCAAGCAATGGAATATTAAACTCACCAATGCCTTGGTGGCAGCAGGCTACAAGCAGAGTGCTTGTGACCACTCCCTATTTACTAAGCAACAAGGATCAACTATGGTGGTCATTCTCATTTATGTGGATGATTTGTTAATTACAGGGGGTGATTCTGGCCTGATAGAGGAAGCCAAATCTACTCTCCACAAAAACTTCAAGGTAGAAGACTTGGGTGACTTGAGATATTTCTTGGGATTGAGATCTTGAGATCCAACAAGGGTATTCCATTGAATCAGAGAAAGTATTCCCTGGAGTTGTTATCGGAGGTGGGAGGTGGGACTGGGAGGTGCTAAACCAGCTCCTACTCCTCTTGAATACAACTTAAAACTGAAGACAGTTGAGTATGATACTCATGTGGGAAGCATTGGTGATGCAGAGTTAGAAGACATTACTGGTTACCAAAAGCTCATTGGCAAGCTGACTTACCTCACCATCAGCAGGTCAGATATCTATTTTGTTGTCCAGGTCCTGAGCCAGTTTATGCAGAGGCCAAAGCAGTCTCACCTTGAGTCAGCTTTGAAGGTCCTCAGATACATCAAAGGTTCACCTGGCCTTGGTTTGTTTTTTCCCACTGGTTCTCAAAATCATGTCATGTGATTCGGATTGGGCAGCCTGCCCAAATACTAGGAGATCAGTCACTGGATATGTTATCAAGTTAGGTGCCTGCTTGATCTCCTGGAAATCGAAAAAACAGCCTACTGTTAGCAGACGTTCAGCTGAGGCTGAATATAGGAGCATGGTTGCTGCTGTTGCGGAAGTAACATAGATTACAGGATTGTTGGGAGAGCTGGGGTGCCCTGTTTCAACATCAATTCCTTTATACTGTGTCAATAAAGCTGCTATACAGATTGCTTCCAATCCCATCTATCATGAACGCACTAAGCATATTGAGATTAACTGCCACTTTGTGAGGGAGAAGATCAAAGCTGGTTTTATACTACCTTGTTTCATTCCCAGTTCTTCTCAATTGGCTGATGTCTTCACAAAAGGCCTTGGTTCTGCTCAGCATCTGTTTCTTCTGGGAGAGCTAGGAGTACTCGATGTTTTTCACCCTCCAGCTTGAGGGGGAATCTTGACATTTACATGTGCAGATATGATGAGAGAGGGTAGTCTTGTCATTAGTGTTAAGTCTAAAGAGTAGTATTTGTATTATGTTTGTTGGCAGTTATTTCTATTCCTTATATAAGTGAGCACATGTAATAGCTGTTGAACTAGATCAATAAAAAATATCCCCACTTCTCCTCTAGTATGTATCTCAATAACAAAATGTTGAGTTTGCATGTTCTTCTGATCTGCATGTTTGAGCTGAACTAAGCTCAAATACACACCTAGTCCAGCTCTTTTTTCCTCTGTTTGAACTTAAAATTGTGTCAAGCCCTTACCCATCATAAATCCTTTATGACTCAGGAATTTCTAACACATTTTTGACATCCAAACTTCTGAAAAACAAAACACAAGTAAATTTTCACTGATTTAAGATGTTTTCCCAACTGTCCAAGATATGCTTAAAATTGCACACTTAAGTTTTTCCTTCGTTAGAAGTCAATATGGTTTTCAGGAGAATGCAAATGCAAGAACATGTCTCTATGGACAATAGGACTTGAGAGAGACTGTTACTTTCACCTTTCCCAGTAAATCAATGATGGAATAACCTAGTAAGTTATCAAGAACTTGAATGGAATAAGTGAAACAGAAATATTCAGTGCTACACCACCTCACGGGTACCTCAGACATAGTGCAAAATCTATAGTAATGACAACAGTTTGAATATATGTGGAAATAAGAGGCAGAGATTATTACTTGTCTCAAGCTTGAGGTTCCATATCCACTATAAGATGATGAAACTAGAAACTGGACCAATGACCATTTCTCTTTATCTAAAGCAATAGCCAGAGGTTCTAAGTAACTGCAAAAACGGAGATCATCAAGTTTAGAGACCACAAATTATCAGAAGTAGCAGAATGGTCTATCAAGAGCAAATTTGATGGTTTGTCTCCCTGACATGGGATAGCTTTGTGGGTTTCATGTCGTTATATTTTTTCCTTCTTTTTTTTGGGGTGGGGTGGGGTGGGTGTTTCTTCCTTTTGTGTGTGTGTACCTTGTAGAAAGGACTCCAATCTTTTTCAAACCAACGTAAGCATACAGATAAAACTATTCGTTAATGTGCAATGCAAAAGAACAGTTGCTATTAACTATAACTCATCCCTTGCCTCCCTCAACACACAGAAAAAGAAAACCACATTAGAAAAGAAAAGGCATAAAGACCAAGTAGCACAAGATTCAAATACATTATCAGGGAATAAGCTTTGGAGAAATCTTCTCAAAAAGAAATAGTTATGGAAATAGAATTTCAAGGTAACCATCTTCAAGTTTTAAATGTAATTACTGAGGGCCCTACTCCAACATTTTCATGATGGAAAATGCATAATCTTTCGGATCTGAAGTGAGCCAAGTCAAATAAGGAACACTTCAAAGAAAATCAACAATTTTTGATAAGTCAGTTAAAAAAAAAGATTATCTTATCTTCAATATATTTTGAAGACTTGATAGTGACAGTTGTCAGACCATGAATGCAAAAAGTGAGAAGAAACAACATAAACATGGAGAAGGGAATGAACAAGAGGAAAAGAGGGCAGATGGAAGTGGGGAATATAATAAGATACGTACTCAGTAGCTAAAAATCCATCCGTTAATCCACCTATGAAAATGACCTGTTGTTTATAATCACCCGTTTTAAAAGCAACCTGCAAGAAATTGAAAGCTGGTAAACAACAAAAAATTGAGTGCATAAGAGTAAATGGTAAGGGAAGTCCTTGAAGCTTTTTTTCTATATTTAGTCCCTGAAAATTGAAAATTTCACCCTTTTGCGCACTTGCATTGTCTTTTAGCAAGCTGTAGAGGAGAAGAGGAAATAGAGCAGACATTTTTCCATTGTGTATTTTTCTATTGTACAGGCAACAGAAGGAAAGAAACCTCTAACGTATTGGAGGAGAAAAAAGCAATAGAAGCAGATTGGTTCTGTACTTTTGTGTTTGTGTGGTTGTTCTAGGTTTGTTTATTTCTTGAATGACCATTTCTTCCCTTAAATTACAATCTACGACCCCATATAAAATGCATGTCCAATCAAGATTGTCATGTTTCGTGGAAAGACAGCTCCACTAGCTAGAAGGAAAATATGTGATTGCAAATAAATATTGAAGTGTTAAAATGAGCAAATCCAGTCTTCTTTAGATGATAAATGTTCTCTCTTTCAGAAACTTGAGGCAATTCCCAAGGGAACTAAAGAAAAGACTGAAGTACCTCACAGTAGAACAATGTTAGAATAGAATAGAAATAAGAATAATATCCTACTTAGAATGGGAATAGGAATAGAAATAGTATATAGAATCCTCTTAGAAAAGATGTATTGTAGTGGAAAAGGAGTCTAATGTAGTGTCCATAAATAGGTTCTCAATGTAACAATGTAGACACACAATTCAATAATACTTTTCTCCAATATTTCTCACATGGTATCAATGCCTCTACGATCTTGGTAGAGAATCAAAGAGCTTCCGCTGCCGGTGGGTGGTTATTACCCATATATGCAGCCCGTCTGGCCAACAATTATGTTAGCAAAAGTTGGGTCACCATGTATCTTTCCTGTGACTATTTTCTCATATCTAATTTGCATAGCACCGTGCATCTTTCCGGTGACTACTTTCTCATATTTATTTTGCATAGTACCATGCATTATTTCGGACTACTTTCTCATTTTTGATTTGTGTAGCACTGTGCATCATTCCGGTGACTACTTTCTCATATCTCATTTGTGTAGCACCGAGCCATCTTTCCAGTGACTACTTTCTCCTATCCAATTAGTGCAGCACAGTGTCATTTTTTAGGTGACTACTTTTTCATATCTGATTTGCATACCACCGTTCTTTCTGGTTACTACTTTCTTATTTGTGTAGGGTCGTGCCAACATTACAACCCTACCCATATAATTTCTCTTTTTCAATAGGGTCGTGCCGTGAATCCAACCCTGCCCATATCATTTCTATTTTCCAATAGGGTTGTGCCATCATTCCGACTATACCCATATAATTCTCTTTTTGGGTCGTGCCTTCATTTTGACCCTACCCATATAATCTTATTTCTCAGATTGTGACCACTTTCAGAAATCAAATCTAATACTCCAACGCATGAGCATATTCCAGGCACTTTTTCAGTGACTTTCTTTGTAACACCTCAAAAATTTCTAAGCTAAGACCTGAACCATTCTTTGGTTCGTCATTTGCGTATAAGGTCGTATCAGGTGATTCTTAAATTGTTCTCAGGTGTTAAGGTCAATTCTTTAGTGTGAGAATGGTTTTGGATATGAATTAAGGTCACTAGAAACCCTAGCACAAAAATGAGTTGGAAGCTTCCTTACCGATTAAGTTTTGATTTAAGATTATACGTAGGCCAACTTTAAACGATGCTCTCAACACATAATGAATTAGGTGGCCCATGACTTATCAAATTAAAGGTTTATGAGTCCTCTTTCCAACCCACCAAGTTTGCCTCATTTTGAGTTTGAAGTAAAAAGTTATAATCGTTTAACCAAAGACTACCACGACAATGTTTTCTGAGAAAGTGACCTACGAATCCCTGTCAAGAATCGTGGAAAAAGCTACGACCCGTATTGTTGACTCGTGGAAAAAGAGTTGGGAGTCAAATTTTAGGGTTCAATTCCTACGGACCCATCTACGGGTCGTAGAAACCTCCACAACCGTAGTTTGGACCCGTTGAAAGAACTTTTCAGTCTTAAATTGCAATATGATTTCCATACATAGTAGATGGCCCCATGGAAGGTTTTCGACAGCTTTTTAAGTGGGGTTTCTTTTCTCTTTTTCCACTTTTTGTAAGCCCAAGCCATGACGTTTTAACTTTAATTAGGGGAATATATTCCACCAAATACCCAGTTTTCTTTTATTTTGCGCGCTTAACCCCCCTTCCCCCCAAACTCAAAGAAAACCGCAGAGAAGACAAAAGTTAGGGTTTCAAGGCTTCTAATCAAGTTTTTCTAGAAGTTTACTCTTCCAGGTATGTAAGGTTATTCATAGTGACGGACTGAGTTCGTCCTCACGCCCTACATCTCAATTCAGTTAGTAAAAGTTTGATCTAGGGTTATACCCTTGTTTCAAAAATTCTTGATATGAGTTACGTTATTGATTCTGAATTCTAAATTATTGATATGAGTTAAGTTATTGATTCTGAGTTCTAAATTCTTGATATGAGTTA